>JACJUY010003094.1:78371-90189 GCA_014220935.1 Platorchestia sp. MABIK | reverse complement strand
ACCCAGCTAACCTGTCCATGTCATGAGACATCACCCAGCTCACCTGTCCAGGTCCGGAGACATCACCCAGCTCACCTGTCCAGGTCATGAGACATCACTCAGCTCACCTGTCCATGTCAGAAGACATCACCCAGCTCACCTGTCCAGATCCCGAGACATCACCCAGCTCACCTGTCCAGGTCCCGAGACATCACCCAGCTCACCTGTCCAGGTCCCGAGACATCACCCAGCTCACCTGTCCAGGTCCCGAGACATCATCCAGCTGACTGTGGGGTCCCCCAGAGCAGCAAATCTCCAGGTGCGTCCGACGGGCATGCGCTCCTCCAGGTTGCCTGGCCAAACAAAGAATTGCGTGAATAAAAAGTCAAAAAGTGCTATAATTTCCGCCGAAGAATTTCCGTCGAAGTTGTCGGTTCAACAACACGTGGTAGAAGTTTCTAATATTCGGTAATTCTTATTCAGTATTCTTATTCTTACAGTATTCTTCAGTAATTACGTTATATAGGATATGTTCAGTATAGTAGTATTCAGTATCCTTATTCTTATTAATATTCAGTAATTATGTTATAGTATGTATTCAGTATAGTAGTATTCAGTATTTTTATTCTTATTAATATTAAGTAATTTTAACATCCACGCAAATGGAACGGAATAACTATCCATGCTCCAGTCAACTTTGCGACTACGAACAGGGTTCTGTAGGATAAATAGCGGACCTTGCGATTGTGATATTAAGATTGAACAGATACGCTCATCTGAATAGGCAATGCAATTTGCTTAAAATCAAGTTCTCAATTTGAATTGCACGAAGGGGTCATGAAGATTACATGATAACTTAGCGTAGCCGCTTTGTGATGTGATTCAAGATTTACATGCATTCGCTACTACTGCACTGCAGAACGCGCTTACGCAGCTGTTCTAACGAAGTATTGCGTTCCTTAGAAATGTTATTACATTCTTAGTACCCTTCTATGCTTGGGCTCCGTTTCATGTTTTTCATGATTTCAAGTCTGAGGATCCAGCGGGCTGGGGAGAAATAAGATCAAAAATATACTTTCAGTAGGGCCCAATTTCCTGTATATTTTACAGAAGATTCGTCTTAGTCATTGCTGATTTAATGATACCTCACTATTCTTAGTGAGTACTAATCATCAAAGCTCATTGTTCTGTGTGAAGAAACGTGGGCGTGCAAAAGGCGACGTGGACACTCAATAATTTATATCAATTTGAAAAGTAGAACTCCTTAAATTTTCATGAAAGTATTGTTATGTGTAAATGCTTGGAAACTTCCGAAAGTTAAATTACTCATATTACTTTCAGGAGAAATGCATTACTTCTATGGCTTTGACTACAGTAAAAGTATCTCTGTAACAATAGGAGGCATATCTATTTATTCACATAAAAATTCTTCAGAATTCTATTACTCAAAAAAGCGTTCAACTAACAATCAAACCTATAACATGTGTTGTACATTGATTCAATATTCAAGTATTGTGCTAAAATAAGTATTCAAGAAAAAGGATAACTTTTATTAACAACACTCGCTCACTCAGGGTGACAAACTCACACATTGGTGGAGACTCTCACCAAGAGTTGGAAGTTCTCTGACGTCACAGAGGTCCACGTGCTGGAAGTCACAAAACGCTCTGCAGAGATAGTACGTTGATTTTGTGTCCGACAGTGACACGTTGTGATACACCCGCATCAGCCAACCTAGCGGAAAATTACGCATATCAACACCATTGCCGATAGTATCGTCAAAACCGGTAGTAGATACGTTGGTGACCTGGTAGAAAAATGAAATTTTCTGACACATCGCGTCAGCCAACGTACTCAAGAATTACGTGAGCGCATTTTCAAGAGGAATGAAAGGTAAACTGTCTAGAATTTCTGTTATCAATTCAATTTTCAACGGAAGAATTAGCATTTCCAACCATGTTTGACACTTCTGCTAAACGTATGTACATACATACTTTGTATATGCAGGGTGTTGAAAAAAACAAGGAAAACAAACTTTAAGAGTAGGCGACGGCACACAAAATAAACACATTTTCGCTCATACCGAATGTTTCAAAACTCGTTAGGTTTCAAGATGGTGAGGTTTAAAGTTTTAACTTTCGGGCCCAGTTTATCTCATTTTCGTGTCTCTTAAATGTTAATCTAGTAAAACTCGAGGACTTTGTGTTTACGAATCAGTTCATGCTGCGACATAGTGTTGATACCATGGCACGTTGGTCAAATGAAGAGAGGGAAGTTGATACCGTGGCACAGTGGTTACGGCATCGCCCTTCCATTAAGGTGTCGAGGGTTCGAATCCAGGCGTTGCGCGGCGATTTCCTCGTTGGGTATAAGGGAAAACTCAAGCACAATACCCCACTCAACCCAGTTGTCGGAAATGGTTACCGGTTTTACGGGGGAAACCGTCATGGTGTCCTATATATAGTGTTAGTTATGAGGCACTTGAAAACCCAATACACAAGATTATACGAATCAGGCTTGATTGGAAATAAAGCATCCTTAGATGCCGATGTTTGTTTTTTGTTTTTATTAAATGAACATCATGCTTAAACTTTAAACTTCAATGTCTTAAAAAAAAGGAATTTAACAAATTTGGTAGGCGTGAAAAAGTGTTTGTATCCCGTGTCCCCGCTTATTATCCAAGTTTGTATCTATCGTTTTTTTAATGAGGATTTGTAAGTGATGCAACTGCGAGAATTATCAAGACAGTGATTGTTGATTATAATCTGAGAAAACTTTGATAAATAATAGTTTGAATAAGAGCCTCCTTTGATATTTCCCCAATGAAAGTTCTAAATCATAGATAATAAAATGAGAAATTGTTTCTTAACACTATAACTATTGATAAAACAAGTACATAATTTCAGGTTGAGAGCAATGAATGATGGAAATCTTTAAGTACCTGGATAAGCCTGTGCAATACGTCGTGCGCGAGAGTAGAGTTGCTTCAAAAACTTCTTCAGTACTGAGGAACCTGAAATAAAGCGGGGAAGCGGTTGTCAATTCCCAGTTACCTTGTCGTCAGGAGGTGACTTGAATTAATTTGCCGACAGACACTGTAAGTATACGTTACTTTTCTTCAGAGAAGATGATAGGTGGAGGTACTTGTAATTCTACTAAAGTTGCATCTTTGACTCCGTTTTAGTAATTTCGACGAGCAAATGCTGAAAACCTTTAATTTTTTGTAAATTTTTTTTTTCAATTTAAAAAAAGTTTTATATTTTCTCCATTGGAGTTCTACCTTTCTTTGAAGTAAAAAAATTACGGCACGGTCTATTGAAAGTAAAGTTTATTATGATCTAAGACACCTTTAATGACTCCTCCCGGCACGTAGTAAGAATAGGAGACAACTTTCTGGCCCACGCCCCTCTGGGTGGCGTAGTCTGAGCAGGTGGACGTGAAATCCTCAGGGTACCTTCCTAAGAACCAGGACGGCTGCGAGAGCGGGTCTTCAAGCGCCTTTGAGCGAGCCTTCTTAAGGCCTTCGATATCGTATCCGAACCTGGAATACGCCAGATTTCGAGTAGAAATACGGCTATATTTATGTACTGAATGCGCTTACCAGTATAATTACCTAATCACATTTGACTCGTGCAACCTCCACGAGATATATACTTTTTTGAATGTATGATCGACCCTTTTTGTCAGGCAACATTCGTGCGCCTACAAGTGCATCAACTAACAGTTTCTTGCATGTGTATCATGGCTACCCCGATTCGGTCCCTTGTAGCTATAGGGCCACATGCCCTGCTTCACACGACTGCCTGAAGCCAACTTTCGTTAAAGTGCATTGTCGACTCGATATAAGAAAGTGGACAACTTCAAATTTCACTTTGTGGGTTGTGAAATGTTCAGGACACTAAAAGAGTGATTTGCTCCATTATTATTGAACTAGTTGGTAGCTCGATTTCTTCCTCTATGCGACGTTAATTTCCCAGAGCCTCGCCGGACGAGTTGCAAATATATTAACCAATTTTGTAGATCATAATAGCATTTAGTGTGAGATTCTATATGACAAGTATAAAGCCCTGGCTATCTGCTGCAGAGTTAACTACATTTGTTTAACACGTTGACTGCGGTGGGTTAAACTGAAGTTCAATATTCAACTCAAATTTACCTAATTTGTTACCTATTCTGAATATATCAAACATTAACAGGATCGTGCCTTTTTTTAGCTTTCAGTAATTAGGAAAATTCAACTTATGACCACTGTTCAGTCAGCAACATCATGAAAATCTCCACGGCGACCTCCGACGGCTCACGTAATGGTCAAAGTGTTAGCCTGTCACGGATTTAGATTTGCACTTTGACGAGCCTACCTTTCATACCTTACTTCTCCTTCCTTTTCATGTGGAGGCAGCGGGCGTACCACGCAGCCCAACTTCTTTACGAGCATCTATGTCTTTTTTATTTCTCAAATCTTCTTTCTCAACTTACTGTTTCCATGCCCTTACTGTATAGATTCCGCGTTCCCTTAACTCCATACTAAATGGTGCCTCCCTCTCTTTGGGTCGCATTTGTTGCGGATAGGAAGGCTTAAACTAACTAATTAACTAATAGACTAACTTTTTATTTTTCATATCATATCTCCGTGCTAATGAGTTGCTTGCTCTTCCTTCTGCTGACATAGCGGGCCAGCCGAATCTCCCCAAGTTTTGAGTCCTCGTAATTCCACTAACACTTCAGTTTCATTGAGTATTTTCAGTTATAATTGATTGGCTGGACGGAAGCAAGGATCGGCTAGAAAGTATCGTAGTGATTAAGCGTGAAATTCAAAAGAGACTGGTTTTCAAGCTCATGATTCTGTCTACTTTTTTGTGCAGTGTTTGTGTGCCAATATCAGGATCAGGACACGAAGTATTTGTAAGTACTTCTTCAAGCGACTCCCTACTGTTGTAAGTAGTGTTAGGGTAAACTGTGCTATGATCGAGAAGATTTGAGCTGTATTACATGCCGTTTATTTCGCTGTCATTTTTAACACCTGCTATTTTCGGCTTATCAGCTCTTATATTTCTGTATTCTGGTTTTTCATTCGTAACAAATTCATGAAACGAGGGATTGTTATTTCTCCTTTTGCGAGAAGAAATTTAGTCCTAAAGGTGGGCAATACTACGATTTTCATTGAATTAATCATTCAAATAATTTCAGTTGAACAATTTCCATCATTTCAACTTGGGTGGTGGCAGCAAATTCGTTAGCAATTGATCAGTATTTCCAGTCCGATAAAGCATAGTAAGGCCTTTTATATAGTTCCTAACTTTTCAATAAAAAAGGAACAGAGAAAAACTGACGTCTCAGCAGCGGGGTATTACTAGCTTAGCAAAATGAGCACTATAACATTTGGTAACAACGTACTGTAGGTAACGATAAGATCTAAAATAGGGGACTCTAACCTAACTATAAAGCCTTTGTGGGGCCTTCGATGTTGTGGCAAAACCTAAAAACCAACACTTCCTAAGTTCATTTTTTCTCACAGCTGGGCTACATAAAATCTTAAATGAATAAGTGTGAACGAATCCCGCACAAAAAATAGCTCGTACTAACTTACCTCAGGCACGAGCAGCCGGGGTGAGAGTACGCACCGCTTTTCACGTCCATCACATTGTTTAATGTTCTTGTACGATTAGCACGACTTCTTGCGACCTGAGGCAGAATACATTTGGTAAATTGAAAACCTCGAAATATTCAAGCATGAAAAAGGGAGCTGCATTTGAGATAAGTTTCATTGTGAGGGCAGAATGTAGAATTCATGCTGCGCATACTTACGTGGATATGTGTTTGCTTTTAGCAAATCGGAATAAGAAATTAAAGCGAAGAAACATGCCTTACCTGTTATTAGCCCCTAAGACTACACGTGTGCGAGTTAACAGGATATTCAATAAAACGAGACCAAGAATTTCATGTTCTCACATCCTTAATACTGCGTGTTTCTTCGTTTTTATTCATTATTACGGTTTACAAAGAGCAAAACCTTTAAATACAATCACATCAGCATGCCCAACATGAAATCTATAATCTACCCTCAAAATGAGGCCAACCTTAACGGTAGCTTCAGTTACAACTGAACGCTTACCGACAACAAAGCGAAGAAGCTCATTTGTCTCTCGAACGAAGAATTTCATGTTCTCACATGCTTTATAATATAAGTCTATGTAAAAAACAACTCTGAAAATAATAATACTATTAAAAGTATTTGAAAATTACATCATTATAAATTTTCAAAAATTCAGTATTGCAACGCTGGAAAATTTGCATACACTCAAGACAGGAATCTACCGGATCTTAAATTCTATCACACGAATTACGAAAGAAAGATGATCAGTAGAGTATACGTGGGTCCGACTTGTCGGAGTGCTGGTCACGAAATACTGCAGTATACCGTGGTGCTGGGGCAGTTGGAGGTTCCAGGCCCGTAGGAGGAAGGAAGCGAGTAGGATGTGAATAGTGGACTGAGGGAGTGAAGGATGCAGTTGGAGAGAAGAGGAAGACATGTGAAGAATGACAGCAGAATGGTGGAGACAGCAGTATAGGGTATACCCCAGTTTACAGGATAGCTTATTTCCATAAGGCCCCCACTTCTCATTCACACTTTGCCGCCGATTTGCCACTCAATGCCCTCACTACACTTTAGTGAAGGCACAAAAAAAATGGACAGCAAAGAGTGAATGAAAAGAGGGCACCTTGTTTGATGTAGGGTAGGATGCTCAGAGGTAAATTCTAAGAAGAATAAGCAAATGTTCTGAAAGGAAATGGAAACGAGTGCGAAAGGGCGAGGAAGCAAAAGACTGCAGTGGAAAACTGTTCATGAAGTGATGTGTGAATGTACAGCTGTCACGAGTTGTGGGGAAGAATACTTTGAGCAATAATTATTGTTGAACGTGGAGGGCGCCCGGCAGGCGGTGATTGCGGCGACTGGAGACAGAAGAAGAAGGTCCGTGGTAGAAGAATGTAAAGATGAATTGATCACGAGAGTGGAAGTGGAGCTAACCCTGGTCAGAAAGCGGTTGGGTAAAGCTCCGGGCTTGAACGAAGTTGCAGCTGAGTGAGACAAGCGGCGTGACAGTGTTTGGTTGGGTGGTGCGGTTGTTGAAAGTGTTATGTAGAAGGTACGATGCCGATGGATTAAAGAAGTGCGGGTGTAAGCCCGTTGTGTAAGAGTTAGAGGAATGAGCGATTGCTGTGATTAAAGGGGTATAAGTCTGTTGAGTGTGGTTGGTAAGGTGTTTGACAGGGTACTGGAGTCGTGTAAGGGTACAAGCGGAAAGAGCAGTAAGAGAGAAGCAGCGAAGTTTTCGGTAGAGTAGAGGGTCCGTGGGTCATACCTTCACAGTATGACACCTGTGTGGAAATTACTTACCGTTAGCGAAAAGGAAGCAGGTGTTTTGTGTGCTCATGGATCGTGAGAAAGCGTATTACAGAGTTAATCGGAAGTCGTTGTGGGAAGTGTTAAAAGTGTATGGCGTGGGAAGTAAGCTGCTTGAGGCTGTTAGAAGATTTTATGACGCTAGCAGAAAATATTAGAGTGGGGGAAATGTAACGAGTGTGAGATTCGAAGGGCGGGTGGGTATGCCTCAGCGATGCATAATGTCCTCGTGTTTTTTTAATGTGCATATGGATGCAACTGAGCGTGAGATGAAGGCGAGTGTTACTCAGGAGCTGTATAACAGTTAGATACGCAGAGAAAGGTCTGCCGAGCTAACGAAACTACTCTTTGCTGATGATACAGCGTTATTGGCTGGGTCCGAGGAGAAACTGTGTTGACTGGTAGAGGTGGAAGAGTTTGGAAGGGAGTATGTCATGGTCGCTAATTCCGAGTGGATGTTAACATGAGTAAAATGATGAGATTTTCTTGGAAGGGATTATGGGAGGAATGAATGTACGCTTGAATGGGGAGATGTTTTGCGAAGCGAGTTGCTTACACAGTAGAACGGTTGGTGAAGAAAGTGGTGGAGTCAGAGGTGCGTGGAAGAAAGTGAGAGGTAGCCCGAAGACCAGACAGGTCAATGGGGTTGAAGGGGCGTTACACGATTGTGGTATTACGTTGGAGGAAGCTAGGAGATGCGCAGTAGTAAGACATGAGGGGAGAGTGATTGTGAAGGCCCGAGTATGACGCAGTCCAGATATGTGGAGTCGGGGCCGGCAAAAGAGGCTCAATTTTGTTAGGCTTGTGCGAGTGTGGATCGGTTCTGCCGACCGGTTATCTCAGAATTTTTATGAAGCGACAGGGGTAAACTAGCGTGTTGTGGAAGAGACACCATGATGACGTTAGTGTGTGTGACAATGAGCTATTGATGGTTATTTGACTGGGGAGAGGGGAAGAGGGGAAACTGATTGTCGTTGGTTGGCTACCTCTCCTTGGTGTAGGGAATGATCTTTAGAATATAGATACAGAGAGATGTTTTCCATCTCAAATTCCAGTAACTCTTCAACTAAGCATTATTGATGGAACAGTTCTGGAATAAAACGCGTTTCCTTCAATGTTTAACAATTCAAAATTATTTATCTACCCACAGTGGAATTTCGAGATATTACTCTAGATTATTACAGGAGACACATTCGAATAAAGTGGTAAAATTTCTGAGCCCACTTACGTTCAGAGACCTCTGAGGCATTCTTTTATAACATTAATTCTATTGTATATGGTTATTATTAACTTAGTACAATTAATAAAGTCACGTTGTACACTAACCAATGGATGGGTTTCTGTAAAATTTGAGAGCCCAATTTTACAATATTATTTCAAATCACACAAGCGAGAGCAGCGTATAACTTAGAATTGACTTAAGATCTATTTTATTCCGTACTAAAATACCGTGCTAATATGAGTTACCTAGCGGGTAAGATTTTCTGCCAGCGTTATTAGTATACTTTGATACGGAAAGAAATTTCAGATTCGTTTTGAATATTTTGTATGAAATTTTTCCCGGATTTGAGCAGGAATCGAATTCCAGTTTTAGTACCAATGAAGTAGAAGATGCATTTTTCTGAACCTTGCGTTATAGTTTGTTCAAATAATTATTAGAGATCTATAAAGAAGTAGTAGTTTACTGCCTGTTAAATTCTACGAGATTGAGAAGGAGAGTTTATTATCGTGTAAAATAGTTATTTGCTTGAATATTAAATCGTACAAAGTACATGATGGAAGTCCAGTGTTTATTTTGTCTAAAAACCAACAGCACCTCCAGGAAGTTTGAAGGAGTAGCTCATAGGCTTTCAAATTAAACAATGAGGTACTAGAAAACAATATTAAAAAATGTGAGTAAAAATCGGTTATTCTCTAATTTGACATGAGTGAATTGTTAAAATTGCCCGGTAATTTTCCGTTGAAGAATGAACGTGAAAATTCGTTAGCGTAAGATTTATTAGAACTACTTTAATTTTAATATAATATAATATGGAAAATTGTACGCATGGATCTTTTTGCTGAATCTAATAGTAAAGGGCATATATTGCATATATGCATGCAGTTCACTGCAATATTGTGGAGCATTAGGTTGCCGCCTCATGTTGAGGGACTTTTTGAAGGCTTCTATTTTATTTGACTGCTAACTGTACACGAAGTATACCCCTTCAATATACTTCAATTTCGGTATCTTCTTGTTTTATACGGTTTTAACACCCATCATCAATTTAAAAAGAAAAAAATAAATAAATAAAACGACGAATGAAATCGATTGCAAAAACAACTGTGCATATGTATTCTGATAACCGTCCAAGAGCTCTCTCGTTGTAAAATTTTAAAAATCAATAGTTTCATTCAATTTATATTCGGACAGGTCAGATCAGTAAGCAATAGTTTAAAACTAAATTCATTAAAGCCTCGTAACTGAGTGCAATTCACTTGCCCTTGCGTATTAAATGACCTATATAAGTTGGAAAAATAAAATTCACACAGAAGGTATATTAACATTAGTATAAAACTTACTTGTGTGCGACGTCCATAATGTGTGCCACGTTCATAATGAATTAAGTTGTAAATACAACAAATAAGAATAAAAAAGATGAAAGCTGACATCAGTCTCCAAATATATTCTGCTAGTCTCATCATGGAAACGTTTTGATCATGATTGTTGTTTAACTGTAATGCCTCACTACGGGTAAACTTCGGGAATGAAAGCTCGTTCTTCAAAATATTTATACACACTTATTGCGATCAGATTCGTTTAGTTGGGTATAAAATGAAGCCTGACGTTACCGTCTAGTCTTAAAGATAAACGTTGTTTCAGTTTACTATAGTATCAGAACACGAAGCAGTGATTTTTGATGAGTGGAAGTTGTATTTTCGAGGTATACGGGAGGCCACGCTTCATTCAAGTGTACCATAGGTAAGTTGAAGATATTCGTTTCAACTCGAGGGTTTAGGAGACAAGTCGATGTTAGCACGCATTCTATTCGAGGCAATTCGTTCCCAACAACATCCGCCACACACACCGGTGTAAGTGCTACTGGAAAAAAAAGTCGTGTTCCCAGTGTAGGTCTAAAAATTGGAATAGAAGACTAGAAAATAGCTGAGGAAGCAAGAGCTGCACCTGCACGAGCTTTTGTCAGGTGTTCTTTACACCGGTGTCTCCACCTTTTAGAATTCAAAAGGAACATTTGCGAAAAAATTAGGAAATCGAGGTTGATATGTTTGAAAATTGTAATACCATTCAGTTCAAAGCAATTGCCTTGGCGCTTTAAGCTTATGCGCGGCTGGAACCTTTTTAGCTATTGATGCTTATGTGTTGGAAGTTATTCTAAAGCAGGAGTAAGAGTTTCAAGCAATTTACGTCATTGTGGCAGTACAGCTGGCAGTGTAAGTTTTTGTCGATTTGGCTAAGCTAAACACTATTTTACCCTAAAAACTTTAGTGTTATAGCTTTTTCAAATAAAACTTGAGCTCACAGCCTACTGCGACCTTTCAGAGTTGAACCATACAACCACTTTCAGCACTACTACAATCCTCTGTAGTACCATACGACTACGTGTATCAACGCTCAATCCCCTTCAATACAACAGTACAACCACCTGCTACAGCACCACACGTAGCGACGCGTATCCTAACACCTGCATGCGCATAATCCAGGAACACAGTCAGCATTCACTTCCCCGGCAGCACCTGTGTCGTATCTCAAACGTACGGGACTTCAGACGTGCGTCAGCAGTTCACTAGTGAATCCAGGTGTCGTGTTTAGTATGAGTTTTTCTTAGTAGTTTGTATTGAAACTGTTCTAAATTACTATTTGCTATGCAATAGCTAAAATTATATAGGATTAAAATAACAAAGACATAGGAATATATTTTTTGAAGTAAAGTGATAATCTTCAGTGGTGTGAAGAGTAGCGAGGTAGAGATGAGCAGGAGTAGGTGTCAAGAAAGGGTAAACTTTCAACCGACATCGAAAGCTGGGACTCTGGCGTTCTTCGTACTAGATATTCATGATGTGATAAATCATCTGAAAAAGTCGTGTTTACAGAGGAGATTTTAAATAGGTCTAATTATTTTGACGAAAAAGTATTTCTCCAAAGTCAACACTATCATTGTCTAATCCGTTTCTAGGTTAAGAGAATTAGGTTAGACATTATTGTACACCTTAGAATACCGTTGATGGTAGGATGCCCTAGAAGTCGCTGAACTTATTCGGGCCCACAGGTAGCTATACTCAAATTATATTCCACAGGGAGCTATCTTCGACTGAGGGTCAGCTGCCGTATCAGCACGTATATCTGATTTTAATTGGCAACGTCATTTCAAGATGTTCGAAAAAAATAGTATGATCCTTCGCTCTCGTTGTCCCTGGTAAAACTTATAGAGCTAATTT
>JACJUY010003094.1:37429-65479 GCA_014220935.1 Platorchestia sp. MABIK | reverse complement strand
AATAATTTATTCTAGAAGAATGTGTCACGTCATTTTGCATCTTTGTCATATGAAACATTGCACTGCAATTAACAATTCAGCGTGGTCCCAAACGAAACAATTTACCGATTGCCTTGAATTTATTCATTGCCACATTGTAGTCAGCATTTCAAACCGTGCGAAGTTTGAACAACTACACTTATTCCAGCTGACTTTGTAAATTTCCTACTATCCTCTCAGTGAAAACCTAGTCGGTAAAATGCCGTTGATTGTGAAACCAGAATTAGGTTCATATATATAGTCTATGCGTAAAAATTTTGAATCTATTTGTTACTCATAAGTAATATTAATCTCCCTCGGGGGGATTCAACTCATGTATCTATGGGATAAGCTCCTCAGATATAGCCAGCTACTCACCGCATGAGCGGCAATGCTTTTTGCTATAGTTTGTTGTGGGTTCCACTTTATAATTAAGTTGGCTTCACCTTTTATTCTTTACTTCTTTCTCCCCCTCTTTCTCTCATGGGGAGGCCGGCACACAGTACAACGAACCACCTGCACGAGCATTTTCATCTTTAATTTTTATTTGCAATTTCCCTGTTCGTCTCGCTGAGACGCTTCCGCTTTCTTTTGCCAGCGTAGCGAGCTGCGTCAAGCTAAATGCCAAAATTCTGAACATACTCGTACACTATATACATCAAAATGAACTCGCCCCGAGTTTTCCATTTATAATCGCGTAACTGAGCAGAGACGGAGGTTAAATTTAAATTTCTTTTTATAATGCTTGCGTAGATTTTACTCCGTAAAAGTTAATGTATCTTATCACTTTTCCCGTAGGTTTCTCAAGAATTGGTGTTATATGCCGTAACATGTGCAGAGATGCATACTCTATCTGCAATTGGCTATTTTACAGAAGAACAATCAACACCATACGAAAGAGAAATATTATTGTCAACTGATTGCTTAATATATCGCGAAATTTCTCATTTTTTTACCGTTAACAATCTGCAAATTCAACCGTTTCTAAATTTCTACACACTCCCTCGTGAAACCCGTTCCATAAAATCGGATTCTATTGGGGACTGCTTTCTCGGTGGTACGGTGTGACAAGAAGCATAGTGGCTGCTTATTTACATCGCGATTCCTTGATACCTCAAAATTTACAGAAAAACGTTTTACTGACATTCATTGCAATAGAAAGGTGAGAGTCCGCTTCTTTTTTACATTGCAAGTTCGGGAAAGTCTATTCGGGTTGGTAAAATTGAACTTGGGGGTTTGTCGTATGGAAAGTGTAATACATAGAGGGCCCAGAGGGGTAGTGCGCTGGAAATCCTTCTCACATGCAGACCTTCTGCAATTCAATGAAGTGCAGTGTGTTCAGAACAATGAAGTAGAGCTGGCAATGCCTATTGCAGGAGTTTGTTGTGAGTTCAACTTTGTAATTGCGTAGGCTTCAGTAAATACCCAACAACATCACCCACCAGCTTACCAATCTTTCTCGAATGGAAACGCTAGTGAATTTGCGTCTCTAGATTTTGTGCATTTTATTTTTTTTATAGTTGTTGTAGACATAGTTTGTCATGTTATTTAATACCTGAATCGTCTTCAGGAAGAGATCAACTATCACCAACGTAAATTTGAAATCTAGCTGCTGGCATTCCACAGATGACTTCTGCTGTTGAGCATGCGCAAGTTGTGTGGGCGATACTAGCAATAATTAGGGAATACATGGGGCTCAATCCTGAATCGAGCCGAGGGGTGACCAGGGTTATGCTGGAACTGAGAAATCATAACATTTCATTAACGTAATTTAAAATGGAATGAGTTAATAATGTCCGAAAAAGCTTTCTGTTTCAAGTTCTCTAGGAGTGTTAAACTGCTACCGAAACAGTGAGACAAAGAATGATTGTCGATGTTTCCACATCTTAAGTGTAGTGGCATTCTGATCGAGTATTAAGTTGGTTAGAAAATTTATACTTCGAAAGGGGAAGTTTCTGACACTAAAATTCCGCGTGTTCATATCTGTTACTCTTTTGGAAATTGTACGCCATCGCTGTACTGAGTGTAAGTGACGTGTTCTAGATTTATTCGGGTGCCTAAATGTTGGGAAAACGAAGAAACAATCTAATATCTATGGAACCTGAAATAAAGGAAAACGGAGAGAAAGGTTACCACGTTTCTGCTTTAATGAATTATTTAGAGGAAAGATGATTATTTCTTACTTAGCTCACTTGACAGCGAATAAAATAATATGGTGTTTGGTTCTGTGTTGTTTTTCATCCGTGTGTTTCATTTTTGCACTTGTTAATAATTCATTTGCCTCGCTGTTTAAATTGAGGAAAGTGCCATGTCGAATAATCATTTGGCTTTCAAGTAAAATATTAGTACTTGTGACTTTTATATCCCTCCCATAGTGGTCATGCCGTAAATCATTTAATTTAGTTCATTTTTCCTCCTACTGTCGATCGTATTCGAGGAAGTTTGGACCCTTTCCTTCCGTCGGGTCAGTAAACCAGGCAGAATTTTGTGTATTTCCGCAACAATTTTCCACATCGTCGCAACCGAAGACATCGCTCATTGAACTGGATTTTTTATATATATGCTTCCAATAGAAAAATATTCCTAAGAACGAAAATCAAAATATGAAAGTTTCCCAAAGTAAATCTTGCTAAATACAAGTTGCAAGAACAAGGTGCTTGAGGAAAGATTTTTGACTTTCAGCCTTTGAAACCGTAACGAAAGTGAACTTGGCATTGGGATAAGGTGATGGATGCTAGACTGCATGCTGTTATCAGTTCTTCTGAGGAGTTGATTAGATAAATAAATCAGGAGCCGTTTTTACTTCTGTATTTAATAGCATGTACTTTCAGGTCGCGAGTCTGTCAGAGATGGTCCGCGTTGTTTTTCTGCATGCTTCCGGGCCGATGTATATATATCAGTTATCATGCTTATCTTTAGTCTTCAAAAAAATAACAACTGCCAAAAATAGCATGTTTGCACATGTATATGATATATCCTATTCATTCTTTCCATGTATTTATTGTAAATTCTAACCCACTGTCAGATTTAATTTCGATCGTTTCGAATTTGGTGATAAAATACTGTACCTATTTATTTGGCTCAGCTATCTACCTCATAGTGTCATCGCTCAAACGCATTTGCCATCAACATGACTTCTGACGAAAAGTGGATATTTCCAGGGGATCCATTGCTCGAGCGCTGTTTAAAAACTTAATTCGAGTGCCTATACACTAACATAAAGTATGTTTATAACCCCATGACACGAAATCAATTTCGTCGGTAACACCTTTTTTAAGACACACTTATTGCCATTCCCCAAACTATTCTATGAAATGTGAAGATAAAATCAAATGTATTAAGCAAATAAAAGTTTTTGCGTCTCCACAGAGCACTGATGTAATTAGGGCTACAATTGAAGCGGTCTGCATTTTCAATTATGTTGAAATTTAAAGGCAATCATCTTGTCGCTTGTGTCCAGTAGCCATGCTAAAGACACCAGGCTCACGAATTTCTGGTCTCGTCGGAATGACAACGGTTCCTCAGACAATGTACGTTCCTAAGCCAGTACAAGTAGTGAAACAAAATACTTGTTGAACAAGGATCGATTGATATTTATTAACACTGCATAAAACACGAAACGGTTTTTGATAGAAGTAGTTCCTAAATACGAAACTGTTTCTATAGAGATAGTTCAAAGTTCGGTAGAAACTTGAAGCAAAGGCCTGTGCACCATCGTGAGTGACCGAAGTTGTCTGGTCAAGTTGCAGCAAATGCTATACACGCAGTGACTTCTAATGAATTTGGGTGGAAAAGAGTAAACTACGAGAAGAACGAAATATGTGCCCTTCCTGTATCTAGGATTCTGATCATTATCATGCATTATGAGTTAACGAATGAGTGCATGTTTTGTGATGACGAATTCATCCTAATCAATTCAGGAAGTTATTTGATAAAAGTTGAATTGAAGCTAAACTTTGTAAGGTTTATTATAGTCTTCTTCATGTGTATTGGTTAGGTCAGTAGCTTAGACTTTCAATAGCTCACGATATCTCATTGTTTGAATGATTTCAGAATACATGAAGTCTCATCAAACAATACAAGTATGTCCCATTACTTCAACGTCAAATATCAAAATTGAAACATGTTTCAAGAATTTGGATTTCTTTCTAAACCGGCTTTGAAAGATCTTTCATACACATCGCATCTTTCCTTGAAAACTTGAAGCTTTAGACATGAATGCACTTAGTTTAAGCTGTCAATCCTGTTTCTTGTGGACTAAGAATTAATATTAAAGAAGAAGCATATTCTAAAAAATGCCGATCACCACCTTCGTCGGCAGCCATGCTTCACGGAGAAGGCTCTGCGGAGGCGTGTTTTGGCACCTTGCTAGCTCTCCGCTGCTGCTTGCCCTGCTGTCACAACCTATTTCAAGCCTAACCTAATTCAACATCGTGACTCAAGAAACTTACTGAAACATGTCTTTGATATGATTTAGATCATAATTACTGTTACTATTGAACAACAAGATCTTTTAAATATGTACACCCACGTTGATAAGAATGTCTAACGTGAAGAATCACACGTTTACCCAAGCAGTTTAGTCCCCCGTACTCACTGCTAATTCATGGTAAGCATTTTGAAGAGTAGCATCCGTTCTAAATTAAGGCACTTGACTTCTCTTTCGACCGAATTGCTTAAACTTCGCTATGTGAGGCAGCTGGCCTAATTTTAAACTCAGCAGTGTGCGTATTAGATGAAATTTTTAATTACCTCATCATAATTATAGCGCAGCTAGTGTTTAAAGTAAACAGTTTCTTAATTGGTCTACGGTTATATCTCACGAAAACACGCATATGTGGGGTTTACATTTGAACGAATGTAGAAATATAGACATCGAACTCGGACGTTGAAAGAATGCTTATTTACGGTTACAGCCTACTATTTTCTGAACTATTAAACGAGCCTAAATTCGGATGATTACATCTAAGAAATACTTGCCAGCCATAATCTGTGCATACTAGTTTGTCATTACGCGCAGGACCCAAAAATTAGCTTCCCCTTAACGAACAATTACTTATGCATATTTTCAACTGAAATTATTCAAAATGTTTGGAAGTTTACCAATTCGAAATTCATTAGGTTACAGTTTCATGAACCGCGCCTTATCTACTCCTACACTTAGAGGTTCAAGATTTGGAAATGACGTCGTATCTACTGTAGGATCTAAACTGTAGTTACCCACTTCACATCCAATGGAGTGCAGCTTTTGGTTGTAATGCGTTCATGTGAAATTGCCTATTGTTTGAATACAAAATTTAATTGTTGATCGAATGAAAGATATATACTTCTTTTTGGTCTAACCACACATTCAAAAACTGTTTAGATTTGCCATCAGTAAAGTGCGTTGATTCCACAACATTCACTATGATGCTTTAAATTGATGCAAAGCTGTTAGTAAAAGATGAAAGGATAACGTAGAGAGTGAAGTCGTAAAATGACAGAAAGATACAAATGAGCTTTCATAGGACATGAGAAATTCACTGATAGAATCAGACAAACAATAAATTTTCTGTTTTCAATTTAGTATTCAAGAGAAGTTGCTTATAGTTTCGTAATCGAAACAAATCTTTCGAGGCCCCGATGTAGGCATGAGTATATTCAGATTTTATCAAAGTAGGGCTAGCTAAATATAAAAGATTATTCAGAGATACTTTTACACATAGCTCTATTTCTCTTAAATATCACCGCTTATAGATCGTACAGTAATATTATAAAATAGAAGTAAAAAATACATTAATGAATTTGTCTCCGATACGAATTCCTCCGAAGCCTCCGCAAGTTTCTGGGCCCTGTCTACACTTCAAGCTTCTTTTCAATTTTTAATACGTGTAATCCTGTTCCAGAATCTAATTGATTTGATAAGGAAGTTGAAGATCATTTATTATACAGTCTCAAATATTTTATTGCGCATTTATACTTCATTTAGAGAACAGAGTATCCCCAAAAAATGTATTCGATCATTGACTACTCAGTAATCATTTATTTTATTATGATGTAAACGTTCATTGAGATAGATACAAGTCTAACAAATTATATAAAAGAAAATATAATTTAATGTACGAACGTAAAATTTCGTAAAAGAAATTTAGTTTTACATGAAACCAAAATGAAAAACACACGAGTAAACGTCAGGCAAAGGACGAGTACGATTTTGGAGGCACCATGTATTTTCCAGCTGTCAGCTATTCTGAAATTTGAATTCCAAGTCATAACAAATTCAGTAACTAAATTTCATCATTCTCGTGCAAACCTAGATCTGGAACACTGCTGTATCAGTATACAAATTATCACAAGTAAGCAAAACAGTTAATTACGCATGCAAGCTTAGAATAGGCTTTTATCAGATATAAGATTTTCTTCCCCTTGGATTATTACGTGTTTGAAAATTATACCTTGAAGAAATTAAGTCTTTGATAATTTATCACCTAAAAATCTGGTCGTATTGTGTCGGTTAAATAACTAAGCACAGAGATTAAGCAATGCTATACTAGATAATCGTTCATACATCAGAATATGATATACGCTCCGAAAAGCGCGGAGCGACTTTTTCTCAAGGTAAGCGTTCTATTTCCGTAGGTAATTCTGTCTCATCCCGAGAATGTTTGGGGTTGCCAGTTGGCGTAGAGCTCAGTGCTGTGCCGCTCGTCGCCTATGCAGGGTGGGATTCGCGCTTTGTGTGTGTTGTGATCGCGTCTCGCCGCCGCCGATAGTGTTACAATAATCGATACAAAAGATGCAGCATACGACCACCACTACAACAACTGTGGAATATACTGACGGTGGAACCACTTACATGGAGCAGGAAGACGAATGGGAGCGCGAGGGACTCCTCGACCCAGCATGGGAAAAACAACAGAAAAAGGTGCGTGGCTTCAGTTTTGATTCTCGGGGAAACTCGGAACATATCACCTGTAAACATTTAAAACGAGTCTGACATTGCGGTTGAAAAGCAGCTGTTTTCTATTTGTGTCACAAGAGCGAATTTTGAGTCTTGGAGCGGTTTTCTTTGATTGGTTTGTCATTAATTAAAGACCTACGTGCTTTTAGCGCTGCTCATGATGAGACTTGGATGCCGGGTGTTATGTCTGCCAGTGTGAATGACAGAATAATGAACTACTAAATTCAGTATATAATCATTCAATGTTGTACTGTATTCATTGCCAAATTATTCATTAGTTTTATAGTTGTCTTGTGTGGCAAGTTCAAATTTAGAGATGTTAAACCATTCTTGGTCAAAAATTAAATGTGGAGGCAATGCAACCAATAGCAGGAGTTCACACTCTAGTCAAGTAGTAATTGATTTGTGTTATTGATCCTCCAATGACTCCAATTTGCTATAAAAATTGTAGATCAGGAAAATCAGGACATGTACAAGTAGGTGATGGAGTGTTGAATTTGTAGGTTTGATAATTAATTTCCAGCTGAGTTTAGTTATAAGCAGGATGTATATTCAGAATTGATGGATCAAAATAAATGAGATGTTTTAGAAAATGTAAAAATTAGTAGTGAAAAAGTGCAAATTGATCATTATTTAGATATAGTTCTGGGATGAATATTAGTCTGCTTTGTGTAATTTTTACTACATCTAAGCATACATAATAAAGCCACCTTATATTCTCCTCAGGCTATAAGTGGCAGTCAGTTCTCACTCTGAAATATTAAGTGGATATCAAACACTTTTAGAGTGTTTTTTTTTCATTGGCTTGCTAAGACTCTTGCTGCTTGCACGTAGTTGCACCACATCTATTCTATTTTAGTAATGTTTTTTAAACATCAGCTAGAACTTGACAAACTTTGATCCTAATTATTTGACCAAGGTCTTGCATTTTGATAGTCTTACCACCCAAACTGATGGATGTTGTGGGTTTTGTAGTTCAAGTTTGTAAACAGTATTTTTCATTCAAAGAATAGAGGAAATTTTATTATGTTTTAGAAAAATCATCAATTTCATGCAGAGCCAACATGTTACTCATACTTAGTATCTGTACTCTTAAGAAAGTAAAATATTAGATGGTTAATTCTATGAAAATGCAGTTAATTTTTTTTAGTATTGAAATTGATATGTCAATAAGAATACTTTAATGACTCACATTTTTCTAAGTTTACTCAGTTTGTTTAATTTCATATAATTTCTTTTTTGGCAATGATTGCTATATTCTTTCTCAAAAATACTTACTGTTACATTTGATATAATGTAGTAAAATATTAGTAGTCTCTCAAACAGTGAAAAATTAGTTGAAGAAGAGATAAACATCTGATATACATATATGACAAGATGGAGTAAATTGGCAACCATAATTTTATAGCATTTATTTTCTGTCAAGAGATATTAATATGACCATTGAAGTAACAAGTATGTGGTACAAAATTTGTTGACAAGAAATTTTGATCATACCATCTATCATGAAAATTTTCATCCGTATTGTGTCAAAGGCTACAATTTGATATTTATTCTAATTGAACTTTTTGTAAAAGTCATTCATTATGACAGCAAACCTGAAACAATTTAGTAAACCTGTTGAAAATACTTGAAGAAGTTCAAGACCCTTAGGACTTAAGGTGCTTACACTGGTGGTAGACTTTAGGAGTATTATCAAGTGTAGTCAGCCTGCTGAACCATGGTGCAGCATGGAGATGTTAACTACAGCAAGTTCTTGTACATTATCCAAATCTATTTGCCCAATTTATTGTAAAAATTATACTTAACATTTGACTTATGTTACATGTTATTTAGAAGTAAAAATGGTCCAGGGTTAGTTTATGCACATGCTAAATCAGCATAGCTCTGGTGTATCATTTGAGGAATACCAGGATATCAGTTTCCCCATTTTCTGGGGCCCTTGTATATCCTATAAATTAATTACATTACTTTGGTGGATAACTTGATTCAAGAGAAATGGGTTAATAGTGCTGATGCTATTGCAATTTTTAGACCAGTGTTGTCAAAATGTAAATAAAATTCTATTAAACTAATTGTGATATTTTTGACATAATTTCTTCTAAAGTAAGGGTATTCATATTTTTTTGTGAGTATTTTACCTTCATAGTATCATTTATTCAGCTTTGGCTTCTCAAAAACTGATATTTATTTAGTTTGAACTGACTTTTATAAAACTGTTCTTTGGTTTTGCATGTGAGCTACTTTCATATTTAAAGCAATTAGAAGATGCTAATTTTTTGGAAAAACTTCAACTGACTAGTGCTTTTGTAGTGCAGTTGTGTGTATAACTTTGTGTTCTTGTTGTATTTTTTGTATTACTGTTACCCTAGTCAACATATAATTGTTCCCTAATGTCATATCGTATCATTCTGTTACATATTTAAACAATTTATTTACCACAAGCAATACAGAAGTAGATTGTTTCTTAAGTCTAGTACAATGGTCAAATTTGAGTGTAGCTACCTGTGGGCCAGAGTAATTCAGCGATTTCTAGGGCATGCATGAGTGCCTTCTGTCATGCACTTGAGATGCATCAGGACTGCACATGCCTGTGTGACTTGTGGCACCAGTTCTCATAAAGCATTTTATTAGTTGAGGTAGGTGTTCTTATCTTTGCACCAGTCAACTCTCAGTTTTGGCAAATCCTGTTTGATAAGAAATCCATGGGTGGGCATCATTGTAAGCATGTTATCAGAGCTTTATCTCTAGCATGTAAAACAATCTCTGCTTCATTATCTTGTTGCTTTATTCACTTCCCATTCATTGTTCCAGGATGCTTTGTGTGCTTATGCTTTTGTTTTTTCATATCAGTGGTTCATCATTTGCACAAATTGGGGGTTTAGTTTCAAGTTATAAAATCTGCTTGAGGGTGTTCAATTCCAAGAATTTCATTTGAATGAATCATCTTTTTGTTTTATGTTTTGAGTCATGTGATTTAATTTCGGGATTTTCCATTGCTGTTGGTTTTTGTGTTGCATTTTGATCTTGAAGGGCTCCAAACTTTCATCTGTTTTGCGTTAGTCATGAGAGGCTTTGTTTGGTGTCAGTTTTATAGTAGCTAATCTTGTGAACCATGGAGAAAAATGTTGCCCCAATGTTATAGGATTAGTCCCAGAACTGTTAACTAATTGCATAGGGACTCAATAGTATTGCTGACTTTTTCCTTTGATTGAACGACTTACAATTTCTGAGTTTTTTCAACTGTATAAGCATCACACTCGCTTCAATTTTGTTGATCTCAGTTTTAGTGTGAGTAAGTCATAATATCTGAACTAATTTTACTAGTACAATACCAATATGACCTCTACATGGAATACAATCAGCACGTTTCCGGTGTATACGAATTCGTCATGAATTCAGTGTTTTTACTGGGATCGAACAAGATAGCCCCACCCCACTTTCTACAATAACCTTCATGGTATAAGTGGGTCTGGTCTGCAAATTCTCTTAAAAGCACTCCTTAATTATCTGGAAACGTTTTGTAAGAGGTCGTTATAAGTGGAAAGTACGTACATCCTGTAATAAATGTTACATTTCCTGCGTTGAGTTCGTAGCCCGTCTCTCGCGCGTGTCTACGTACGTTTCCGAAGTGGCGCTTCCGACCCTCGAGTTTGCCCTGCGTGAGAGGTGCCTATCTCGTGATGTAAGATGCAACTTCCTGGCCTGCATTCTTGGGTTCTGTTCTGGTGGAGGTTTGGTGCTTCTGTACCAGGAGGATATCCTGCTCCTTTCTCGCGAGTATCCTTGCTCAACGCTTAGCGTGCTGCTGCGTTTAGTGAGGATTTGCTTCGCCTAAACTTGATTGAAAGCTCGTAGCAGTGATTCTGATGTTGTGCAGGTTCGGTTATGGTTGAGACAGAAATTCATTTACTTAAAACAGAGAATTTCAGAGTATGTCTTGATTCTCATGAAATAGGGGTTTAATAATCGTGTTCTTCAGAAGCAGCTGTGATGTTGGATTGGTTGAAGTGTCCTGATTTGTCTCTTTTCGTTCAATTACTTAAGAAAAATTCTGTGTTGCTTTTTACTGTCAGAGAACAAAATTTGTTAATTGTACACACCTAGCTGAAATTACACAATTTTCCTGTCTTGACTTTGGGCATAACTTTTGTGCAAGGCGCGACTCCGAGCTGTGTCTTGCATGTTCAGTGGAAATCTGTATATTTGCAACTTATTCCAGAGTTGGACAATTACTTGCCACCTTATAATCGGCTAGTTGAACAACGTGTGTTTAAATTATGTAGAATTTGAACGCGGTTCCGAAACTGAGGTGTTCCAGTGCTGAGTAAAATGTAGCTTGGATTTTTTTCGCCTATGAATTCCAATGTTTCGGGCCAAACTTTTTTCATCGTAACTTGATATTTACCTAAGTCCAGGCTTGTTATTATCTTGATTATTTCTTTGTATGTAATTTTAAAATATAAGAGCGTTTTCTGGGTTTCCGTTCATTGAAAAGTTATTATTGACGAGTACACAATCATACGTCATAAGAATTTCTATTTGGAGCTGAACTTCCAATCCTGTGTTCACTCCACGAGATGCAATAGGGCAGCGAAGGAAACCTGTTTACATTCTTTCATGGACATCACATGAACTGGCAACCGACGTATGGGTGGTTACATCGACGGTGTTCGCTCATGGCTGTTTAGCGATGATCGCTGCGATCAAGAGCTGTGAAGAGGAGAGTGAAAGTGCGGTTCATTAGCTCCGTCACGGCCTCCTGTTAGCTTTCTTGCGCCATGATAAGAACAAGCCATTCATACTCCCTGCAACCGCTTCCTTCCTGCTGTGGATGTCGACGCTGGTTCGCACTCAGGATTCGAGTGGCGTGATGTAAATGATTTTCTTATGAAGAATGCGTGAAATGAATGATATTCCTATGAAGTCGTGCTGTAAATGGTATTCCAATGAAGTTGTGATTTAAATGATAATCCTATGAAGTCGTGATATAAATGGTATTCCTATGAAGTCGTGTTGTAAATGGTATTCCAATGAAGTCGTGATATAAATGGTATTCCTATGAAGTCGTGATATAAATGGTATTCCTATGAAGTCGTGATATAAATGGTATTCCTATGAAGTCGTGATAAAATGATATTCCTATGAAGTCGTGATAAAATGATATTCCTATGAAATCGTGATATAAATGATATTTCTATGAAGT
The DNA here is from genome assembly GCA_014220935.1 of Platorchestia sp. MABIK. Taxonomy (NCBI): domain Eukaryota; kingdom Metazoa; phylum Arthropoda; class Malacostraca; order Amphipoda; family Talitridae; genus Platorchestia; species Platorchestia sp. MABIK. The sequence continues at coordinate 53,315 of JACJUY010003094.1, read as the reverse complement.
ATTTTAACGTTACAATCAGGGATAGAAATTAGTTGAATGTTGTCGGTTTGTGGAACGGATTTTACGCAAGAGAAGAAGCAACAAGTGGCCTGCGGCCGTGAATTTATTATCACAGAATGTAAAACCTGTGGGAAGAACGTCAGTGCTTATAGATTTATGTCAGAACAAAAAGAGTTTAGTGTAATAAGTGAACAAAGGAGAGAAACTCTTTCAATCGATAATAATAGTGTTCTACAAAAAATTACGTTCCATCGCTTTAAGTAATGGCTATGTTCTGGAACACAGAGACAAAGCAATTGCTCGGGTTTATACCTGATCATTTACGTCGCTGTTAACTGCTCTGTTACAAGGTTGTATCTTGGCAGACCTGTGGCAAATGTTGGGGTGTTTGAGGTTGTTTTCCGATTGCGTGATGGTACCGGCTGCGTGTCGGCAGCAAATGTTAGGGTATTTCGACTACTGGGTCTTCATAGAAACCTTGGCTTAAAAGAGGTGCTATTTGTATTGTTTTCCAGAAAATGTCCCTGATTTATGCGACGTAACCCGTGCAGAAGTTCGAATGTTTTGCGAGAATTTAGACTATAATAATACCAGTCAATAGGTCTAAGTTTGTTGGGACATTTTCTCGTCTTTGGATTGTTTCTTTTTCTATGATGAATTTTCCAGTATTTTCAAAAATTTATCTTATTTGTTACGTACGAGTTCTCTGTGACGTACAATTCAATCTTGAACCGTTTTATTCACTTGCGCCATGTCTTTAATCACCTTTCAGTTTCTAGATCCTAATGTATTGGTTTGTGTGCATAAAAAACCCAGTTCAGTGTTCGAAGTCTGGTGTACATTGGTATCAAGGTTAACGTGCGGTTCAGTCGAGGGCACGTTCTCAACTCCTATGATGTGAACAATCTGTTCCTGCTCTGCACGTACTCTTAACTCATTCACCAGCCGTGAGAAAAACTGGATCAGTTCATGCGCGAGCGAGCGTACGCCAGATTTTCTTCGAAGTAATTTAAATTGCCGTGCGAGAAGAAAATCTATAGGCTACAAGCCTACAACGCTTTGTCTTTGATTTTACCGATTAATGGGTGCATTGACTCAAAGAAATTTACTCTTCGCTCTGACAACCCTGCCTGCGGTATGCCCGTAGGATCAAAAATTTCGATAGAATTTGTGTTGCTTTGCTTAGCACTGTAGCGACGGCTTGGCTTGAATTCGATGCTATTGTATGCTAATTTCTTCTGTGGTGAGAGCAAATGATTCATTAATTCGTTTAAACTGGACATTAATTTTCCACATATTTTGCAAAAATATTTCAATTTAGTTTTGCCTGGTTAGTTAGTAAGTGGGGAGCTCGAATTGGGGTTCAGTTTAGCCAAGTTGTTGGTGATCACGATCAGTATTCAGTTGGACGAAAAACTCGTTCAACTAAACTCAAGCGTATCACTATGCCGTGACGGTTTTTGTATAGCAGTTTATTTATTTAGGTGATGACGGTAGATCTAGCATCGAACGTTCGTAACTTTAGTTAATTTAGGTGATGTCGGTAAATCTAGCATTGAACGTTCGTAACTTTAGTTAATTTAGGTGATGGCTGTAAATCTAGCATTGAACGTTTGTAACTTTAGTTAATTTAGGTGATGTCGGTAAATCTAGCATTGAACGTTCGTAACTTTAGTTAATTTAGGTGATGTCGGTAAATCTAGCATTAAACGTTCGTAACTTTAGTTAATTTAGGTGATGGCTGTAAATCTAGCATTGAACGTTCGTAACTTTAGTCAATTTAGGTGATGGCAGTAAATCTAGCATTGATCTTGCCTGTGGTTGTTACGTTTAGACCAAGGCCGGGGGCCAGTGGCCATTGTTTGTCCTAACAAGTGGGACAATTGCTCCGCTGCGTGTGCGAGTGTTATCTCTCCCTCGTGTTGGTGCTGTATACTAAGTGCGGTGCTGTTACGTCAATTTGAAGTTTACTGGTTGCGGTTTGACGAAGTAACATTTTTAGGTGTGTGATAGAAAAGAGAACCAACGTTAAAATATAAATTTTTTTATTTTTGTAAATATTTTTGTATATTTCAACGTTGGTTCTCCTTTTTATCTTACGCGTGAGATTCCCTAAGAATCGACCTATTGGAAATATTGTAGCATTTTTGTTCTAATCGCGTAGCTTTATCCCGAGCTGTTGCAGAATTGTGAGTCTCTATATCAACGCACCGAAAAAATTTCGTCATGTTCAAACAGAATGCTCCTTATACATGTGCTCACCGCACAACGTGGTTTCTATGGCTGATTCGCGCTGCACAAAGTGATTTTCAAAAGGCTTAGTAGTTCGAATTTTCCGTCTGTAGGAAATTTTTCTCGTCATGTATATGTTATGATAATATGAGAGAAGTGGCATCCAGTGTTTCGTTAGCGATCACAAACTCCCTTGTTAAATCCATTGCGTACACACGTAGATAACCAATCACTATTTCATTTCTTTGGATTGCCTCTCATCAGGAAATTTTTTGAGAACCCTAATAAGGTTTGTCTGTTATTATACTTCGTTTTTGATAGTACGGCTTTTCATGTCATTGTGGGAGATGAAACGCGGTTGACAATCACCGGACCACTGGGAGTGCATTTACAGATTTAATAGAGTGTAGAGATTGGGGGTAGCGTCGATTTTGACCTTGCTTTTCAACCGATTCAGCATTCATACCGGATATTACCAACAATGATATTCTGAAGGCTTTATTCTTTATTGAATGGGTTAGGGATTATACGTAGCTGAAGATTTAGTAGTAAGATTTTTGATTTAGAAGATTAGAAGATTTAGTAGTAAGATTTTTGTTTTACTTCAGACATTCTTTGTTCGTTTCACTGCTGCATTTTTTCAATAGGTATCTTGTTTCATAAATTTCTTTCAATCTTGCTGTTTCTAAGCGCAGGGTGTGGGGACACACTTGGTGCATAGATTCCACGATCCCTTAATTCCAAATGAAATGCCTTCTTACTTCCTCTTTTGGAAACACCTTTGTTGTGGTGAGAGAAGCTTCAACTAATGTATAATATTTCAATCTAATGCCATTTAATCGATGAGTTAGTTTTCTTCTATATGTTTCGGAGCTCAGAGAGCATTTGGACGGTTTCCTAAAGGTAAGCGGAATATTCCAGCGTACGCCACTACTGTGCTTTGTGCTATTCGGTTGGGAAACGCACAGTGTTGAACCAGGACTTGAATGTCATTGTTCACATCTCACCCATTATGCCATGCACGGCAAACGTTAATTTCTAACTTTGGAAAAACGTTCTGTTGCCTTTACGCTCGCAGCTTAGTGAGTCTTTTGGTGGAATCTGCCGATCTTTAGCGTGGCACTTCGAAAATCGCGTGAAATTTCTTGCACAAACAATTTGGCGGAATGGGTCTTTTACCCGCATCTTCGGCACTCGTTTACTTCAGTGAAAGCTTAACTTAATTTTTTTTTAAAGACTAACGCTATTTTGACTCTATCTCATTACAACATCGTGACCTCCATTAGCATTTCCGTTTAACCATTTCCACATCCTACCATCAGTTTTGTCTTCACGCTTAAATCTTGTCGTTTTCACCTTTGTCCCGCACAAGTGCATTTTCACCTTCACTAATTCATCGAACGTTCGTAACTTGAGTTGCTTTCAATACCGCCTTACTTCTTCCGTCTTAATTAATCTTCCGTTGAAGAGTAGTTTTTTTACTTTACTCTCAGGAAACTCGTTTAATGTAACTCGCAAGGCTACTCTGATACGACGCAAATCTCACACAATGGAACTGATGTGTGGAAATCCTCGCATACGGCTATTCGATTCAGGGTAATCTACACGTGTGGTAATTCAGCCCTCAGAAGGTCACTAAGAGGCATTTCTTAGACACGATTACTGATACTAGATAACCCTCACACCAGGTAACCGTGACTCAACGCGATTCCCACACAAGCAAACCCTCGCTCGGGAGTAAGCTAGCCATCTCCGCCCCTCTCATGCCTGAGAGCGACTACCTACCCCTCATATTAGCGCTCGTATCCTCGTTGTGACATCATCAGAGTCATTGTCTCACTCGCAATTACTGCTCCTTGCCTCAAAATTGCCCAATATTCATTCCTGCCTCACTTCCATGTTCGTCAATTGTTTCCGAACAAAAAAGACCGAAACGCTCAGCCCGCAATTTCGCGTTAGCGCTCGTTTCACAACTGAGTAAACTAAAGAGCTCAACGTAGCTCCTGACTCTCATACGACCCGATCTGACACAATCCCGAGTTGCTGGTTTCCGTATGTACGGATGATGCAGGGAGGATAATTTCAAGATACAGTGTGCCTCAAATAAGTGCTGTGAGTTTGATGTAGCTTAGGTACGGACGCTCTGTATGTGATAAGTTGGTCTTCATTACGTGTTTATGACATGCAATGTGAAGGTTTTTTAACCTCGTGTGCATGGTGTGCACGTGTGGAACATGCCTGCATTAGCTTGTAAAATTCCAAGCTAAATGTGATGCATGCTAACTCAAAGTTGAGTTGTTAGCAGTTTTTCTGTTGTGCGTTGTGGCAGTTCCAGGAATTTGTTTCACTGAATGGAGAAGTGTATGCTGACTTTTTGGTAATATTTCAACATTTACGAGTTTATTACTTCAAATTACTCTCAATTTGTTATCAGTGTTGTATCTTCAGAAGGATGTGTATCTAGCTACTGTATCTGTAGGAATTATTGCTCGCATGAAGAAGAAGTGGGGTCCCATGCCGAAGGTTAGGCAGGCTCCCTTTTTTTGAAATGGCATAAGTTTTTGTTTGTTATGGACTTTTTTTCCCGGTTTACTACTTGGAAGTTTTATTTGCTCTTTGGCTATTACTCCAAATATTTTGTTCTTTCACTAAAATGTTTTTGTTTTGCACGTTTACTTGCTTAATGCAACGCCTCAAGGTGTTTCGTTAGAGCAGAATTTAGAACAGTGAAAATATTGTCAGGAGCTTCCATGTGGAGGTTTGAGGTCATTAGATTACTTGGTTTAGATGCTTTGCCTTTTATTTGGGATTTTTTTATTTTTTCGTTTGATATGATATAATTTTCATGACAGCTTTGCTTGACATGTGTTGAATTTCTTTCAATAAACGTCAACATATTTTAAGTGTTGATATTACGGATATTATGTATTGCTCAGGTTATCAAATGCGATATACTGGAATAATTTTACTTGATTTGAGTTAGATTTCCTATGACACACATTTCATTTCTGGACCACTGAAAGCTTCATCAATGCTTTTTCGTAATCGTTTTTCTACTCTTGCCAGCGTTGCTTTTTTTTGCAAAAAATTGTACTGATGAAAATGACTACCATCTCAAAGGAGAAAACAACTGAAAATTTCACTCTAAAACCTGATAAGTTTTAGTCTAGTAAAAACACACTCAAAACTCCCGCCACCTTAAAATACTTTTCGTATTACTTGAACACGAAAAGATTGCTTGCTAAAGACAGGTAAAAGCACACCTTAAAATTTCACATTCCTTTGGAATGTTTCTCGACGATATGACAAAAAGCTTAGGAGTTCGCTAGATGCGGTGGTAGAGGGCGCACTGCGGCAGCCAGCCGACCGACAGAAGGAGGGCAAGACTCGCGTCGTCCGAAATAGCCTGGCGGCGGCGGCCGCTGCAGCGCGCGGAGGCGGGTGTGCTCTTTCCGACCCTCGCATTCCACCGCGGCTGCTGCAAGTCGTTTTGCGCTTCCTCATCTCCCCTCATGTCTGTCTTGTGGTTCTGCTGTTGTTATTGCTGTTTAAATGAGCTGGGATTTTTGCTGTATAAATTGTTCATTCCTGTACAAATGAGCCGTGATTTTTTGCTGTATAAATTATTAAATTATAAATTGCTGCATAAATGAGCTGTGATTTTTGCTGTATAAATTGTACATTGCTGTTTAAATGAGCTGTGATTTTTAACCCGTGTGTTAGTTGCTTGTTTTTATCTGATGATTCTTCTTTGGGAATCAGTATAAATGAGCTATGCGTGCTTTTTAATTCGTGTGTTAGTTGCACGTTTCTTATCTGAAGCTTCTCCTTTGCTCAGAATATTGTTGGTATAAGAATTGCTTGGAGATATTTATTTTAGGGACTCGACGGTCTTCTGGAGGATACGAATAGCTTTTCGGTTATGGGACGTGCACTGATTTTGCCCATCCTCTCGTTTTTTAGGTACTACAATTGGGGGTAGTGACTGGTGTGGTGTAATCATTTTATTGGAGCTATCATGGATATACCCGCGACATTTTTCTAATAAGCACTTCCATTGAATTAAAAAAAAATGAGACACCGTGTCTTTATCACTCAGCAAATCTTGGTAATAAATCTAATGATGAAAATGACCCCAAAATGACGTTTGACGTTATTCTAGTACACAGCTTTGATGGCATCGTCGTCACGTAACTGTTTCGCCATCAGTTTCCAATTTTCAGCATGAAGTTATTCGGAAATGAGGGCAAGCTGTTAATTGAAGTTGGTTGTTGGTAGCAAGGGTTTCATTTGGCTTAGAATATAATTTAAAGAAACTTGAAAGGGATAATAAGGTTCAAAGTAATTAATTTGAAAGTTTGGTGTTGCAACAAGTCTTAACTTCATACAGTTCACTCTACGCGCGATGTGAGCAGGAATGCAGTTAAAAAACAGAACAAAGTAGGTTGTTAATGGCACACGATTTTTTTGACACAACCCAGTTCTGCGTGAGCGGGCAACTGCCACTGCTCTGAAAAAAAAGAATTTGTAGCTCTGTTCCGGTCTACTTGCTGCTCTCTTTTGCTGTACTGAAAGCTTCGTAGTTTTGTTCGATGGTCAATGAAACTAATGCAAAATGTCTGATTATTTACGTTTACTCAGCGTAAAAATATTGACGGTTTTGAATCGTAAAAATCAGTGTTTTGTATGGGAAATAGGCCTTAGCAGTGAATTTTGATGCCCTGCTGAAAGCATTTCACACAATTCATAAATACACCTAACGTGGCCATAAGGGAATACTTGAATCGTTACTTCCTTTTATCTTTCTTTTCATACGTTTTTTAATGATGTGGCGGTTCATGAAGTGAGACTTTCTTTCTATCATTTTGTTTTTTGTTGGACGTGCCTGCTTGGACTCAAGCAGCACTAGTAGGTTAACGCCTTTATCATTTATTGAAGTTGTGGTTAGTTTTGGTGTTTTAGTCTCTGACTGTCGATTTTTGGACGGTGTGATGGTAAGATGTATCTTTTTCCAAGACAAGTCTCAATTCTCCACTGATTAGGTGGAACGTTAGGTTCACTTGAGTTACGCAAGTTCCATGCAAGTTCTTGTTTCTCGCTTTAAGGAACTGTCTTTTCTGGTGAACATTCTTTGTTGAAATGTTTGACCTTTTTTATAAATTTGTAAAAAATCAGGGAGGTGAACTACTGGATCTTTTGGAACACTTTCCCACGGGGAAAATGTGAGACTTTTAGTGAGAGCTAGGTAGGCCTACTTATTTTTGAAATAATAGATTTTTTATTTAAGGACCTCTTTCTGTTCACTGCTGTCCTGTTTTTCAGCACCTTTGTCTTTCTTCTTCAACTTTTATCTCGTTTCATAACCTTCCTTCTCTACTTAGTGTTTCCGTCCGCGGGGGATCTCGTGTTTGAAAAATCTCGCGCATAGTTTCCGCGTTTCATTATCTCCATACTTGATGATGAATTCATCCTTCCTCTCTTTAGGACACCTCTGTTGTTGTTAGGGAGGCTAAAACTGACTTATAATCTAATCTTATTTATGACTGGATGCTTCATTTTTGTATAAGTGTGTTTTATTTTATTTTATTGTTCTTTACTTTTCTTTTTCGGAGCGGTCTAAATATCTAAAATATCTAAATATCTAAATATTTATTCCATTCTTATGTTTTACTCTCAAATACGTAATGGATAAGCTTTAACTCCTTGGTAAAAATAGCTGTTAAACAGATGTCAACTTTGGCTCCTCAAGTGGGTTCGCCTGTCTGCAGTTAGCAGCTTCACATCTGTCAGTCTTCGAGTGCAGGTTGACATCGCGTCGGGCTCTTGTTTTCTGCATGTTTTACTCTAAGAAAGGCTAACTGCTGTGGAGAAAGATTCGAAAGACGTCTGTGAACCGTTAAAATTTTTAATTTATGTATATTTACGTTTTTTTTCTACAAATTAGCTTACTGATGATTGCCATTTCTTGGACATCTGGCTCATCCTAATTGATGTCAGGACGCGGTCTCTTATGTGTGTTGGAAGGACTTGGGAATATTCCTCGATGCTAGTGACGCTGATTCAAAAACATCGATCGCCACCTCTGTAACTTTTACATGTATATTCCATTTATTTTACCCGTAAAGTACTATTTGTGAAAAGTTTACGTTAGCATTGTGCAGCTAGCATTGGTGAATCTTTTCCCCTCAGGAGGATATAACTATTGTATCTATGGGAATTAGCACTCCCAGGGGAAAATCTTTGAGGGCCCTAGCTGAGAGTTAAGTAGGCCTTCTTTTTGTTGAAATAAAATGTTTTTTTTTTTTGCTTTGTTAAGGACCACCTTTTTCGGTACACTGCTGTCATGTTTTTCAGCACCTACTACTTTCTTCTTCAACTTTTATCTTGTTTCATGAACTTCTTTCCCAACTCACTGTTTCTATGCCCTATCTGTATAGATTCCGCGTTCCCTTAACTCCTTACTAAATGGCGCCTTCCTCCTTCCTCTCTTTAGATCGCATTTGTTGCGGATAGGGAGGCTTAAACTAACTAATAATCTAATTTAATTTGTTGAATCTTTTTCATGAATTGCGAAGGGCATCGCTTAAGACACAATTTCGGATAAAATTATGGGGTCTCCCGAGCTAAGAGTTAGGTAGGTCTTGTTTTTATAGGAATAGAATTTTTTTATGTTTAGGACACTCTTTTTTTCGGTTCACTGCTGAACTTTTTTTCAGGAATTCTGACTATCTTCAACTTTAATTTTGTTTCTTAAACTTTCTTCTCAACTTACTATTTCTACGAAATCAATTTCTGTTATATTCATTCAGAGGCCCTTCCTAATGTGGACTTGAATGTTTCTATAAGTTATCTTGGAGTGAAATATTTTAAAATCCAATTAGATGATGTTTCCACGCTCCGTTCTACTTGTATATCCGCTCAGCGTACAAATTCATGAGATATTAGATCAGAGGCTTAATTTAAAGTTTGATCATTTATAGTATGTGTATGTTGAACTTGTAATAGGTACGGTGAGATGAAATATTGGGTCTGACGTTTCTGCTCACAATCATATTTTCTCGCGTCTTCTATCCGTCTTAAGGGCTGTTCGTTGGAGGATGACTGCAAAAATATCCATTTCTGAGGTAATGAAAGCGAGAAAGATTTTCAATGCAGATTATTTAAGGCATTTTTTCGATAGAATCACGGGTGCTCACAATCATGAGATGCCACCTTATGTAGGAAGATTAAAGAAAAGCCATCATGTAACACGTGTCTCAGTAGAGGCATGTTCTACTCAAGTGGCTAATTTTTGGTGACTTTCGGCCCTTCCTGTAGCGTCAGTTGCATTTATTGTTTCTTGTGCTTATTTTTGTATTTGACTGTCGAGATACTTGGTTCAATGCACTTAGCCGGCAGATCTGACCCAGGAGGGCTAAGATGCATGCCAGTGTTGCAGTACTTGTTTTGTTTAAATGGTCGGACTTACGTTGGACTTCCTACTTATTATTGGAAAGACATACTCATTTATCGCGGGATAACCGGGGGTATTCAGTGTGTTGGACATCATTCGTCTCATGACGCTTGGTCGGTTGGTCCTTAAAAACATGGTTTTCATTTAATGGTTTTTGGAATATTGCAAATAACTCCACCGCTGGTGAACGGAACTCTTGTTATTGAAGATTACTTTAATAAAAATTATAATAGCAGCGTTCAAAAGTTGCAACGCTACAGAGTGAAGTTAGTGGTCGGATTCATGGTTGGAACTGACGTCGAAGCTGTAGTCGGAGAGTCGAGAGCTCGTGGTTGGTAGACTGCCAAGGCTGGCTGAGGGCTTTGTGCTGCTACTATTGGTGGTGTCGTGGTGGCTTATGCTAACGGTTCTACTGGTTATTACTGGTGCTGGTGGTGGTGTCGTGGTGGTTTATGCTAACGGTTCTACTGGTTATTACTGGTGCTGGTGGTGGTGTCATGGTGGTTTATGCTAACGGTTTTACTGGTTATTACTGGTGCTGGTGGTGGTGTCGTGGGGGCTTATGCAAACGGTTTTTGCTGTTGGTGGTGGTTGTGGTTTTAGCTACTGCTGCTTGTATCAAAGCACCTTGTCCACTCCTTACATGTCTAAGGGGAGTCAGGTGTCGAAGAGAGGATGCAAACCCTCAGTAGGGAAATTGAAAAAGTAGAAAAATTAGAGAGAAATGATGCAGAGAAAGAGAGAGAAATAAGGCATAGAGAGAGGTCCTACACCGTATTTGCTAGATCAACGTGGAGATATTAACCACTAACTGAAATATTCGATTAATTTATTTAAAGTCAAAGTGTGGGTCCATAATGGCTGGGAATGAGCGCGCAACATCTCTTACGTAGGCAGATAAGTTTAAACTGACTCATTTTAACTTGTATTAACATTTCATCTCAATCGTATGCTGATTCAGTTCATTTCCAAGTGTGAACCTAGGTGAACTGTTAAAAACAGTTTCGTTGAAAAGATTCGTTGATTGCGGAAATGTTGAAGTTCAATTTGCATCGTGTTAGGGATCAGGGTGTGGAGACACTCAATGTGCATAGATTGATTATTCGTTCTCTTAATTCCATGTTAATGGTTTGGTGCTTCCCTCTTTCTCTCTTGAGAACACCTTTGTTGTGTTTATAGAGGCGTAAGCTAATTTGTAATCCAATCATTCGAAGAATTTTAGTCCTTTTTTCAAACTAACTCAAGTTCATACATCTGTTCAAAACCATCGGCTGTATCTCAAGCAGCACTATGTGAATATTTTATAATTTTCTCCATTGTGTGCGGTTAACACGTATACTACTTATTTGTATATATGTGTTCCGGTAAATTAATCATTCAAGTACCAGTAACAATGGCTACCATTTCACTTATTTCGCAACCTTCATTAAAATTAGACAGTGGGGTACAAGGTAAAAATGTTATCGTGCAATTATATTTTCCCCGCTTGTTAGAAAGGATAAGAATGTAATGAAGAGTAAAGATGTCTTTTCAATTCTGCTTCTTCCAACCCAATCAAACGAACCATAGAAAACGTTGCGAACGTATTAAGTATCGAATCTTTGTGTGCGTTTAAATATCGAAAATTTACTCACTTCACTATTTCCTTCCAGAGCGTGCTGAAACTAAAATCAGTTTTCTATGCTAAATAAATGTACTCTCGGCACAGTCTAGAGGAATCTTTATTGTATCCGCAGCAGCGAGTTAATTACTTACTGCCAAGCTTGCAGAAGTTAGGAGGGGGCTTTGCGTCTTCGACGGCTTCTAATACTTGTTCCGTAATGATAAAGGGTAATATTGCATCGATTAAGTCATCGTAAAGTGATGAGATTGCCGGCTTTTCCCGGAAAACGGCCTCCAAATTAGACCGGAGCTTCGAACCCAGAGTTAGAAAAACTTTAGCCTCAGTGTTCCATTGTGCTCAGGTTTGTGTCGATTTCTTTGTTTACCATCACTTGGCGGGCCTTGGTCTCTGGGCGCAACATTTGACCAGAAATGGCTTTTGCACATAGGCGTCGCTCTCCGGCACCAGTAAAAGAACCATGGCTTGGCTCTCTGAAAGTGAAGACCTGCTGTGTTTTCTCAGTTGGGGAACAGTCATTTTTGAGCAACAGAGGTGGAGGTATCCAGAGAAGTGGAGGTATCCATGAACTTCTAGTATTGTTCCTGAAACTGGTTTCCTCGTTTAAATGCGAAAAATTTCCGTAGTTTAGGCTCGCCTTTTGGGTAAGCGATGAACTTCTAGTATTGTTCCTGAAACTGGTTTCTTCGTTTAAATGCGGAAAATTTCCGTAGTTTCTGCTTGAACATGTTTTTTTACCAATATAATTGTAATACCTCTGTTAGCTCTTAGACTGTAAAAGAGTGTATGTGTGCATGCATTTAGCGTTTGCACTAAATTTCATGGAGTGAATTCGCGTGGGTTTTTCGATTCGCAAATATGCCATAGGGCATCTTGCGCTGCTGGTGTATGGGCCTTAATTTTCTTCATGATTCTCTTAAACAAAACCCATGAGGAGGATGCAATTATTTTATCTACAGAAATTAACGCTCACAGGATATGTGAGGTCCCTAGGAGAAGATTAGTTAGGCCTATTATGATTTCAATAGAATTTATATTTTGTTACGGATCATTTTTTTTTTCGGGTTCATTCCTTCTTTTCCAGCACCTTTGACTTTCTTCTTCAACTTTTATCTTGTTGCACAAACTTATTTCTCAACTTACTGTTTCTATGCGCACGAGGACTTTAGCTGAATTGCATCTTGTGCATAGGTTCCATGTTTCCAAGCTTTATATTAAATGGTGTATTTCTTCTTCCTCTCTTTGGAACATCTTTGTTATGGTTAGAAATGCCTATATTAACTTATCTAATCTGATACAAAATGAGTTGTCTTTTTTTAACACGTTCCCCGCGTATCGCGTATGGGTCACATGTGTACCAGCAGGTAAATTGCCCATTTACGTACCGGTATAAATGAGTGACATTTTTATCTATTACGCAATCTTTTCAAAGAATAACTTTTACCATCCGAGGTAAAAGCTTATCGTGCAATTGTGTTTTTCATATTTATTAGGAAGAATGAAAATTTACTCAAGCAGTAAAGTCGATTTCCCAATTCTGCTACTTGCAACCTAACCAAACCAACCGTTAACAGCCGCGGAAACGCTGGGCAGGTGTTAAGCTAAGTTTTAAATATGAATTGCTTAAATAACTTAAGTGTTAAACTTTCTGCGAGGTTTGTGATTATGGCGCATTTAGTGCCTGTAAGGGTTAGTTTGCAAATGAATATGTCAACTCGTGTTCTGATTTTTTCGGCGTCGCTCAATGCGGATCTCCGACTTGCCATTGCAACAGCGATAGTATTCAAAGGCCACGTTTGTCAAGTTGACGTATTGTATCTATCAGATGAAATAAGCATCCGGAACTCCTAAGGCGATTTGTAAGCGTTAGTTCACATTCACGGTTCAAGTACGGTCTGTGATGGTTTTTCTTTCTTTTGAATGGGCGGATGTTTGTTCCGATATCCCGTGTGTTTGAGGGTGTGTGTTTGTGTTGAGACTGGCGTGACCAACCGACCATTCCGTGTGTTTGTGTTGAAATCCGTGACCTGCCGCCTGCCATATGTGCGCTAGCTCTCGACGTCGAGATGATTCATATTTTTGCGTCTTTTGTGCAATCGGGTATTTCTGTTCTTTGGCTTGATGGAGATCTGTTCTTTGTTTGCGGGTTCTATTACCTACGAGCATTCTACGCATTATCGATCAAGATATTTCCACCATTCTATTTATGCAAAGGGAACAGTAGTTTGGTGAAAAACTGTAGGAAAACGGCACGAGTTTAACTTTAAATGCTGCTCTCTCTACGTATTTTTAACACTTCATCCCATGTCATCTGCAAGACGCTAAAAAATTTTGCGTGTCCATTTCTTGGCTGTACATTTGAATGTAATTTAAAATTTATAAGGTCTTCTACGGAAATTTTATGAAATTGATTTTTCAAGTATGCAATAGGTCTTTGTCACATAATTGTTTCGTGTCTTGTGATAAACCCTTGGTGTGGTTAGAGAGGCTTGTGGTTAGAGACTTTTATTTTATCTAAACATTAAATGTTGAGGCTACGGCGTATAGCGATCCAAGTTCTGTTGTAATCGTGGTGTTTTGTTAGCGGGAAAATTTTTTACAAAGTTCCGATTGATATTTTCGACATTTTCGCGCTCAATTACGGATTTCTAGAAGTACGTGGGCGATCAATTTTAGTGTTTCTTTTCTGTTTTGTTCCCGGCACCAGTGCGCTTACATGAATCCTATCCGATGCGGGCTCGAATCGAACAGCACTGGCGTTCGTGTTTCATGAAGACCAGCTTTTGGCTCAGTTCTTTTTTGTACCCCGCGCCTTCCGTTATGTAAGCAATTGTCGGATATTTCTATGACCTTGATCTATGTTAAAAGTCCATATGGTCGTAATGAATGAGTATGGCGGATGCTAGTGTGACGGCAAAAAAATATAATAATGGAAATGACTTTGAGGAAAAAATTTTCTATAGTATTCTAAGAATTTTTTTTGAGTTGTCGCATATTTTTCATGAGAATTGGAATAACAAGCGAATAAAAAAGGACAATCTGTGAACCAAATTATTTGTAACTCGATCAAATTCAATTATGGGGTACATATAGACTATAGACTATTATATATATTTGGGGTATAGGTATAGATTTGTCGAGCGACAAATAGACGTATTGGGGATTTAGAGTAACTTTCATCTGCACACAATGGTTTCTGTAACTTTTTTATATTTTTGAATGAATTATGCATTTTAAAATATAAGGTAATAGCTCGAGAGGTACCTAATGGGTTTTAAAACTTTTAAGAACGGCTTCTCTGGCGTTAAGAACGGTTTTTCACATTTTTTTAATTAATAGCTTGAGAGATAGTCCAATGTGATTAGACTCATAAGAGAACGTTTACGTTAGATCCTGCGAGTTTACAGCTCAAAAGACTGTAAAGCTGTTTTTCACGCATTCTTGGCGAAGTCTACAGCAGCATGTGTGCCGGTCCAGATTGTGTGTACAAGCGGCTGTTGATAGCGATGAAGCTGCAGCGAGATGTGCGCTGCGTTGTATTGAGCTGTTTTACGGTGTTGTCCTCATAAATAGCTCACGTGTTATACTCAAGACATTGGTTCGTAATGTGTCCCATATTATGTTTTCTTATATTTCTCGCCCTCCGCATTAGCTCACGTGTTGCGCTCATTTGCTCGATAAGTGTCCCGTATTATATTTTGAAACTATTGTTTTCTTATACATACTCTTGGCCCGCTGTGTGCTTCAAGTTTTACCAGCCGAGTTACTGGTCTGTCTCAGAGCTTCGATTGTCACCTCGTCGTACAAGCTCGTCGTCGTTGTACTTATCGTATAACTCGTGATTTTGTTTTGTCTTTGTTGTAGGGATGATGCTAATTTCGTGTATGTTGCGAACCTGTAGCCTGCCATTCGCATGTTGTGCTGGAGTAAACAAACTCCTTATGGTACATGGAGCCGCTTTGCTGGACATTTTGTCTCAATGCGCGAGCGAGATGATGTTCCCAGCTCTGCTTGTTTCAATCAACGGCGATTATTGTACAACGTTTGGCGCTCTCTTCATCAGAGCGAGAATATAATCAAATGTGACATTGTACGCCTATCGCTTTCTCAGCGACACCAATTAGTAAATTTGTATTGCTTGAACCACCATCCACGGGGTGAGATACAAAATTGTGCGTTGTTGCACGGCGTGGCCTTAACACTTTGACTGCGACGTGAGCCACCGGTGGTACACGCAGGGCATTTTTATAATGCTGCTCACCGACCAGTAGTTGCAAACTCAATTTTCATAGATACTTAATCAAAACTAAATGAAGGCAAGATCCAGTTAATGTTGGCTATTTTGAACATTGCTTACTACAACTGACTTCAAATTTAAGTTGAATGTTAAACTTCAGTTTTACCTGGTGCAGTCAAAGTGTAGAGGTGCGTTTGGCTACCATGCAGGTTGTGTGCACAGTATGCGGGGACCATGTCAAGAACGGCATGTGTGCACAGTATGCGGGGACCATGTCAAGAACGGCATGTGTGCACAGTATGCGGGGACCATGTCAAGAACGGCATGTGTGCACAGTATGCCG
>JACJUY010003094.1:26323-36767 GCA_014220935.1 Platorchestia sp. MABIK | reverse complement strand
AGTATACGGGGACCATGTCAAGAACGGTACGAGTGGCTCGTATGCGAGCAGCTGGAGCAGATGATGAAGGCGGCGCAGACGCGACAGGGCAGCGTTGTTGGGCACAGACGAGGTCTGTTGGTCGGCTTATCGCTGCTCATGAGCGGCCAGCTCTGCTTCACCGACCACTTGATGCCGCGTTAGTTTCGGTCTTGCCTCCATCTGTCACTCTAAGTTGCTATGAACAATCTCTACCTCAATTAAAGGTGCGTGTAGGTGTAGCCGAGCTAACTAGTATCGTTAGAAGTGGGTTTCTTCAAAGCGTTTTTTCATGTGCGTCCTGTGGCGTGAGAAATGGTGGCAGGTTTTTGTGGAAATGTATTTCTAAAATTTACCACTCAAATCCCACGCCGAATAAAATTGCTACTGGTAGAGGCATTCAATTACCAATGGCTCATGGTGATTTGTAAAACAAGCAACTTCAATGAGAAAGACCCTTTGGAGTAGAATGGATACAAATGTCAACTTTAGGATGACGCACAGCATATGACGTAAGTGTAGATCAGACGCAATTGTGTGGTAAGAAAATAAACTTGAAACTTGTCGTTCACACGCATGCCTGATTCGCTTTGAACTTGCTGATCTCGTGCCTGAGAATACATATTGGCTTTGCTTTCTCTGAAGAAAACAATGTCCTGACACAAACAGCCTATTCTTCGTTGTGGATAAGCCTGAACTTTCTTTTTCAGATTCTTGTTTTTAAATTGTTTATGATAGATTTTCTGAACACATTTTTTACATTTGTTTTGTGTCCACACTGAAAAAAAATCAATTTAAATGCTGCTGCTGTATTTCATTCAACGTTCTGTGACAGATGGACCAGTAGTCAAACACTGTAAAAATCAATATCGGTAGTTTAGAAGTGTGTTTTAGAAATGTTTTTCAAAATCTCGTGTATATGTTGTAATTCCTGTGATGTTTGTTTAAACTTCTTCCCACATTCAGCGTTAACTATGTCCAAACCCGGCACACTTACTTGATGCGTGACAACGTTTTCTGTGAATTTATATTTTTAAGGGGCGTCCATATCGTTTCACACTCCACTACCACTACAGGAATACGTGGGTAGCGCGTGCTTACATCACTACCGGCTATGTATCCTGTCGAAGCTTATCTTAACTGCGTGGTCGGAGTCGGTGTTGTTTACCCCTGCCTGTGTTTACCTAGAATGTAGTTTTTGTGTCGGTCACCATTTGAGTGTTCAAGGCTGAGAAATAGATAAGTTTATTTTAAATGTCATTCAGGGTATGTGCGTTAAACTTTTAGGGTATGTTTATTGCCTCTGTCCATCGTTCCCCTCAGGGGGATACAACTGTTGTATCTATGGGAATTAGCGCTCCCAGGGGGACTATGTGAGGGCCCCAGCTAAGGGTTGGGTAGGCTTCCTTTTTGTTGAAATAAAATAGGTTTTTGTTCTGTTACGGACCATCTTTTTTCGGTTTACTGCTGTCCTGTTTTTTCAACACCTACTACTTTCTTCTTCAACTTTGATCTTATTTCATTAACTTCTTTCTCATCTTACTGTTTCTATGCCCTTTCTGCATAGATTCCACGTTCCCTAAACTCCATACTAAATGGTGCCTTCCTCCTTCCTCTCTTTGGATCGCCTTTGTAGCGGATAGGGAGGCTTAAACTAACTAATAATCTAATCTAATCTGTCCATCGTTAGTGTATATTGGTGGACTAGCGCTCCTCAGTAGTAGTCCTTGCTACTCACCTCGCAGCAATACTCTCTGCGGGAATCTGTTGTGGGTTTGGATTCATTGAGGGTGCATAGAATTGGCAGAATAGGTTCAGGTTATTCAAGTTTATCTATCCTATGTTATGGAGTTACCTGTTGGGTTGTCTGACTGCGATAAATAAGTCTACGGGACTTTTATCTGTTGAGTCCGCTTTGCTTCTTTTTGTTTACGTGCTTCTTTGGTATCTTGTCATTGTATTTACTTCCTCTTTCTACATAACTTGCTGTTTCACTCTGTTACATATTTCACTTGTATTCAAAATATGTTTTCTGATTATCGGTTAAATTTGTTTAATGATCGTCATTGTTACTTGGGCTTGCGGCTTTTGGGTTATTCAATTTCATGTAACCGATTTTTTCTCGATATTCTGTCCAATTCTCTGCTTGCACGGTAGAAGAGATAATTTGAAGTAAAAATGCAATAAGTGGATTAGCCTGCTAAAAATGTTCATAATCTGCTTAATGCACACCGAATTCACTTGGTTTAACCCTGTCTCGGGTTTAACCCTGTTACACCCTGTCTTGGTGTAATTATTCTATGCGCTGGTGTGCCCCAATGTACTATTTCATTGGATCGACTTTTCCTGTTTGCCTGTACTTTTGATCTGCACTTACAAATAACAGTTTGTCTATGTGTAGTGTGAGGAGGTTTTCGCAACTGTGAAATGAAGCACAGGTTCATTTTTTTCACCAAATTTTGGTTACGTGTTTTTGACACTTTGAGGTAAGAAATTTCTTGCAGTTGGATTTCTGTTACTTTTTCCTGGATTTTTTCATGGCTTTTCAATCATAATTACCGTAAGTGATGTGTGCTCATATCTTTGTAGTGGCGCAAAGCTGTTTGCGTTGCTAACATCAACTGAGAGTCAGAGAAAGGCTTGTCTGTTAACGGCTCTTTATTTGGAATATTTCGCAGACAATTGGCACCTGGCATGCTTGATAATTTTGTGATGCTCCTGTTGACCTGGGAATGTTTGCTAAATATTTGGATCTGGTGTTCTCATTTTTAGAGATTTTATGTCGCATTATCTTTACTCTCCATTACCTTTATTTAGTTCGAGTCATCAGTGATGAGATAAAATAACCATAGTGAATACTTCATGCTCTCATGAGATTAGCGTATTACATGCATTCCACAGAATTACTGATTTATTTGTGTACCGGTTAATTACTATTACTCCCCTCACAGGGATACAACTATTTTATCTATGGGAATTAGCCCTCTCAGGGGGGAAATGTGTGAGGACCCGAGCTGAGAGTTAGGTAGGCCTTCTTTTTGTTAAAAGAAAATGTTTTTTTTTGTTATCTTAGGACCACCTTTTTTCGGTTCACTGCTGTCCTGTTCTTCAGCACCTACTACTTCTTTAACTTTTATATTGTTTCATGAACTTCTTTCCCAACTTCTATGCCCCTTCTGCATAGATTCCGCGTTCCCTTATCGCCATACTAAATCGTGCCTTCCTCTCTTCGAAATGTTTTTTTTTGCGGTTAGGGAGGCTTTAAACTAACATCTAATCAAATTACTATTACGTATCGTGAGATGCGTTTTTTCGCCAAACTGTGGGCCTCTGTATAGTTTGATAATGAACCGGATTATTTATACTAAAACACTGATCGCTGTCTGTTATTTCTTTGTCTTTAGTGTATTATTTTTTTATCAAAATCGTGGACTCTAATGTTTCATTCATATTCTGGCCCTCCTTGTCTAATGACTAGTCGCAAAGCTGCTCACTTAGCTCTGCAGGAACGGTTTTAATACTCGCATCTTATGGTCCTTAACATGCAATAGTGTACACAAATCTCCCTGTAGCCTCCGTAATTGTTTGCTGTGCTCGAGACAGGCAAACAGCTCTGACGCCGCGTGGGTCCGACCATGTCTGTGACTACATTACCGACCACTCTCATGGGTGACCATGCCTTTTAATTCCTTATTCGGAGCCCTCACACAAGCCTCATTCACGTTGTGTCCGGTTGGCTGCGGCTACTCCTGAGTCATGACGCTATGTAGTTGAGTCGTACAGAGTTGTTTACGTCATTGGAGAGATGGGTGTAAATTTATGGGATATGGACGTCACCCTT
Organism: Platorchestia sp. MABIK; assembly: GCA_014220935.1. Taxonomy (NCBI): domain Eukaryota; kingdom Metazoa; phylum Arthropoda; class Malacostraca; order Amphipoda; family Talitridae; genus Platorchestia; species Platorchestia sp. MABIK. The sequence goes on along the minus strand of JACJUY010003094.1, from coordinate 32,908 downwards.
TGAAAAATACTTGATCAGCAAGATCAGAAGATGGAAAATTCTGTGATATCTTTCCGGTTTTTGCTTGCCGGATTTCATCTTAGCTTCATTCCATTATAATTTGAACTTGAAATTTGGAACGTTGTCACAAAGGAAAGCTTCTGCTATTGTGCTACCCTTCTGCGTGTCTGGTTTGCTGATGAGATTTTCGACAGCGTCTCAGTTAACAGAAATGAAGAATAAAACGGGTCTCCTTAATGGTGTGTAATCGTTTTCAGAAGATGAATTTTTCCGTTTACGTTTGGTCGTGACACAGAACGCAATCGAGTGGCAATAACTGAACGCGACTGTAATCATTTAGCGACTGGATTGATGTGGAATGCATACTGATGCTGTTAGATGATTCAGTAGATGAATTCGTTACGTTTAGGTTTGGTCATGACACTGAACGCAATCGAGTAGCTATAAGTAAAGGCGACGGTAATCAGTTAACTGCTGAAGTGACGGGGAATACATACTGATTCTGCTCAATGCTCGTGTGCTGGACGCGGCTATGCTGGAGTGCGTCAACGGTCGTGCGGCGGCCGTTACGGCACATAACCGACGCGTCGCTGCCGGGGCCGTTCATGCTCAGGGTTGCCAGATTATCCTTTCTGGTCCAAATTTGAAGCTAAAGTTGGCCATCAGAAACGTGAACGCTCTTCATGAACAATATGTACAAATGTTAAATTTCAGATATTCTGTCTGAAAAAATTGGCTCTAGTAGCAACCTTGATGCAGCTTGTCTCTGTACCTGTGCGTCTCCTGTTCCGTCTGCCCGCAGCGTTTGCGCGGTCTAGTGAATATGTCACTGCACTTTCTTTCGGTCCGCTCCACTGTTGAAACGGACGATACATCTCTTCTGTTTCAACATCTCTATCTCATTCGGATGACTTTCGGTTTTCCGTGCTTTGTTGCTTCAGTCTCTTCGCTCGTTTTTCCGATTATTTCTTATTGTAAATGAACAAGTTTGAGTGTCTCTAACTTTGGCTTTATTCCAAATTTGATGCGCTCCAATCCATTGCTCCTCGCATCTAGTGAAGTCCAGCATCTAAACTTGAAATTTTCAAATTGAATGATCTCCGAATGTAAAGGCGAGCACTTCTGCAATTATACATTCTAAGCCAGTGTTTTCAATGATCAAAATCCCCAAGTGCATGTGTTGGGAAATTTTATTATAGAGTGAAAAGTATATTCAATTTCAAGAACAAGTACGAAATGGTCGTTCTTAATTATTTTTTCAATCGTAGATTTTCTGCAGGTGTGTGTACTTTGGATCAGTGACAGGTAAGTAGGACTGAAATTGATTCATGAATCTTCTTTTTTTGTCGACCTCAAGCACGGAATCAGTTTAAACTAAAAATTTCGGCCTCATCGCTGGACTAGGCTGCGCTTGAAACATTTAGGAACAAATATATACTGTTATGTTATTGGATTTTTAGATAGTTTTATCTGAAGTTCAATTATAATTAGAGCTAAGAATCGTGTTCAAGTTTCCAGTTATCTGTGGTAGTAAGTGTATTCCAAACGACGTATATTGACCGTACTAGGTACTGACCCTCATAGGAGGGCAGTATGGCGTTAGTGTTAGCATAAGATACCTGATCCAGCCTTATTCTTGGCCGAGTCCAAACGTATCCGTTCAATAAATTCACGTAAAGATTAAGGTGGGCGGAGGGAAATTTGTCCTTGGCGTGGCCACCTGTTCCCGTCCATTTGTTGATAAGCAAGAGTACTGCTGTGGTCTGGCTGCTGGTTTCTCTCTTCCAATGTGCTGCTCACTATTTCAACTGCGGTGATTCACCTTTTTTGAGAGCAAACTTGCACGATTGCTTACTTTGCCGTGTGGGTTATTCTCAGGCGGCCTCAGCCTTACATCTTGCCAGTTTTAAGGTGTATCTGGAAAGGGAACTTGGTGTGTAAACCTAAAACTGTTTTCTCTGTTTAAAACGTAGCGTTTATGACTTCGGCGAAGTGAGAAATTTCTTAATTAACGAACACACTCCATGATCAAACCGCATTTGATTGGAGCATGTATGCCTTAAGCGTGACTCAATGTATGCTGTTGCAATCTTGTGTGACGCGTTGTAGTGGGCGTTACCGCAAGATATGTTTAACACATATGACGAGTTAACACTTTGACTGCGGCAGGTGAAACTGAAGCTTAATATTCAATTCAAATTTAAAGTCAATTGTCGTAAATAATGTTGAAAATAGCAAACACCAACTGGATTATGTCGTTGTTTAGTTTTCATGAAGTATTTATGAAAATAATGTTTTTGACTACTCAGCAGTATTACGAAAATTCTTTCCGTGTACCACCGGTGGCTCACGTCGCAGTCAAAGTGTTGAATGGCTATTTGCCGTAAGCCTTAAAGTGAAACTTGAGGAAAGGCATCGTAATATGACGAAATTTGACATTGAAATGAAGTTCCAGGGAATAATGCCGTACATTCATGATGATATAGCTTGAAAACTTGTGCGTCCTACGCTAAAATGATAAATTCCGCTGATCGATTTTGTAGATTCAAAAACCTTTGTCACAGAATGGTTGATGGTTTAAATAATAACTAAACAATTGATGGCATCCCACTGTTTTGCATTTGTGTATTTGTGATCGACTAGTGTCAAGATAATCGATCTATAGAGATGAGCGATATTCCCGTGTGGATTCCCTGTTAACTAAAAAAAATCCTGGCATCCCATGGATTAGTATTGGTGTACTTGCGATTGGCTAAGGTTAGATTTGCCGATTTATCGATTAAATTAGTATTCCCGTTGAAATTCCCCGTTCATTTAATTCTATACTAAATGGTGTCTTCTTCCTTCCTCTTCTGAGAACATCTTTCCTGTGGTTAGGGAGGCTGGAATGAACTTGTATTTCAATCTTCCTTCACTTCCTCCTTCGTAGCTGCGACATTTTCAGCGTACAGTACACCTCGTTTTTCCTGAGTTAATTGTCGTCCACAGGACTTTTTTTCATCATCCTCATTATCGACGAGAAAGCCAGATGGCTTTATTACTAACAAAAATCATCTAATTGGGGCTTTTTTTTCTGACAAATTTTAACCAACTGGACAAATTTTCGGACAGCATTTTGGTTAGCTAATATGGTCGAATTTTATCGGTAAATCCCCTAATCTCATGGATACTCATCAGAAAGAAGGCTAAATTTAGCCACCCTGTTTTCAACCTTCGCTGCCCTCACCAAAGTTCGCTGACTTCTGACTTGAAGGCTCATCCTTGTGTCGATGCCCTGCTACCTCTGCAAACGAGGCTCCCCAGGTCGCAGTTCTTTGTGCTCCCGTCAATGCCAGTATTGAAGACCTTTTGTTTATTATTGGCTTCTCCGTATATCCCTTGATCCAATAGAGACTCCTTATCCCCTTGCCCGGCTTCGCTGCGTTAAGTGGACCTGTTGAACCTCTTCTGGAGTACCGCGATAAAATGAAAACAATGCGGACAAGTGTTTTTGAGTTTCTGGTGCGTAGTTTGTAATGCGAGTAGTTCAAGTTAACTAAGTTTCTCTGTTCTATACCATGGTCTGCTCCATGAAATCCTCCCAGAGGGATACAACTTTAGTATCTCTGGATATTACCGTTTTTAGCAAGATGTGAGGTCAAGAAGTGGAGATTTGGCAAGTCTTATATATATATGTTTACGTTTAAAATAGGTCTGTATTAAAAAAGGTTGATGAGGAAAAGGTCAAAAGAGGTCAGTGATTTATAAAATACTGCCACAAACGTCAATTGAAGGAAGATGTGTCGACGCTAATGCGTCTTGTTTTAGCTATCGTTCTTCTTAAAGTTTTATTCACGTCAGCTCCCATCCCTGACGCTTTCTTTCGCGGAAGTCGTCGCACAGTTTCAACTTTTTCATTACACGAGTCTTTTTACTAGTCAGTATTTAGTTGCTCAAGCAAAGCGACCTCAGCATTTCCTGAACATCGAAGCTGTGCACCAGTGACACTCCACGAACCACAGTTGCTTTGTTTTGTAAGGTTGCTCTCAATTGGATTTTCCTCTTCTCTTCTCACGCTTTTCGAAGAGCTTGCAGCTTCTTCTGTTAGGACGCGGTTAATGGGTGCCAAACCGTTCATTGGATTTTCTGTCGCCGAAAAGTTTCCTAGTGAACACAATGGATGCTGTTTCTTCTTGTTTGTCGTCGACGACTTGTGTGCTGCCTGAAAACTAGAAATCCGGCCGTGATTGGCTGACGTGTTATATGTATGATAAAGCCCTGTCCTCTCTGTTTGGATGTGCGCGTGTTGTCAGTGAAGGTTTGCATCTAACCTTTGATGATTCATCCCAAATTTTTTATTAGATTTGAATCAAACGACGAAGATGCGATGGCGCTTCAATGTCGTTGTGCGCCGCACATCGTCTAGTTTCCAGGTACGTACCAGTCGAGAATCGGAAACAAAGGAATGGTAATGCACCTGAAGTGCTGGTGTCCGGCAGCGATGTTAAGTAGGTCACTGGAGCCGGGCGGGAGGTGTGCATGTGTGGTGGTGGCACCGAGAGCCGTGCAGCACAGGTGACCGCAGGCGTTAGGTCTTGCTCCAGCTGCTGCCTCACCTCTGCTGTTCCTCGCGCTGTACCGCTGGTCATGTTGATGTCGGTATTGCTCATTGGTCGGGCTAAAGTTTTGTCTCAACTCTGCTTTACTTGCGCTGTACTGCTGGTCATGTTGATGCCGCTCTTGCTTAAGTTTTTCTCCTATTATATTAGCGTCAAATTACTGGTGTCGTTCGCGTTGCATTCAGCTGCAGTGATGTGTTATTTATGTTTTAGGTTATTTATAGCACGGCTGGGGCGTCAATTGTTGTGAATCATAAAGTATTATTATATCTAATTTTTAAGTAAAGTATTATCTATCTATATTATACATAAAGTGTTATTTCGATTTCCTGTTTTAGTCTTTTTCTTTTATTTAATACTTTTTAGATATTACATCTTTTATCGTTACAAATCAATCATTGGATCGATTTCACCATCGTATTATCCATGAGTAAATTTAGGTTTCGATATTATTATTTCGTTCTAATATCAAATGACGTGAATATGAGGTTCTTACCCCTCAGTTGGATACAACTGTTGTATCTACGGGAATTAGCGCTCCCAGGGGGACTATGTGAGGGCCAGAGCTAAGGGTTAGGTAGGCTTCCTTTTTGTTGAAATAAAATAGTTTTTTGTTCTGTTACGGACCATCTTTTTCGGTTCACTGCTGTCCTGTTTTTCTGCTCCTACTACTTCCTACTTCAACTTTTTCTTGTATCGTGAACTTCTTTCTTTGCTTACTGTTTCTGTGCACCTTGTGCATAGATTCCGCGTTCCCTCAACTGAGTCAACTCCATACTAAATGGTGCCTTCCTCCTTCCTCTCTTGGAACATCTTTGTCGTGGTTAAGGGAGGCTAAAACTTTCTTATATAATAACAATAATGTGAGGTTCTTAGCTGAGAGTTGGGTAGGCCTTCTTTTTGTTGAAATAATTGTTCTTGTTTTGTTGAGGGCGATCTTTTTTCGGTTCACTGCTGTCCTGTTTTTCAGCACTTACATATTTCTTTTTCAACTTTTAACCTTGTTTCATAACCTTCATTTTTTAGTTACTGTTACTATGCGCTCGGTACCCTATGCGGAAACATTCCTTGTACATAGGTTCCGCGTTCCCTTAACTGCATACTAAATGGTGCGTTTATCTTTCCTACCTTTGAATACTTTTGTTGTGGTAAGGGAGGCTGAAACTATCTTACATATAATCATTATTCAATGGAGTGTAATACAAGGATAGATTTTAGTAACGGGGTTTCTCGATCCATCGTGCCAATTGGTTACTGTGTTTTTACTTGAGCCAACAGAAGGTAAAACGACCAAGTTATGATGCACTCGAACCAAACAAAGGAGATTTACGACATACTGATCGCGTACAATGGTTTACTCCGCCATAGGAAACGTGCAGGTTAGAGTAAAGGGATTAAGTTGTTCTAAAAAAAACTTGGATCAGCTTTGAATTGAGGAAACTGTAGACGTTGTCTTGGAAGAGTAGGGAGAGACTGTCTCGGGGATTCAAGGTTCCCATGTTAATTAGATGTGACGTGACTGTGATTAAATAATTAGAACCTTACATTTTCACGAGATATCGACAATGGTCTCACGAAGATTGAATGCTTCATCAAAGTGTTAAAAAGGACTTGAGGCTTGGTAATTCCATGATGTAAATTGACGAAGGAATAAGTGACGTCCCTCCACCTGCATAAATCAGGCCCCTGAATTTATACATCCTGTAATGACTGAGCTCTTCGCTGTTCTGCCTAGACAGTGTGACAGTGCGAGGAGAAGTCGAGCAAATCAACTGCTTGTTTGAACAAGCCTGTTTGATGTGTGTTTGAGGTAAAGGTACAAATCATCTTCTGTAATGGAAATTGTGCCTAATGATATCAGTATATTACAAAATTTATTTCTATGAAGGAATGTTCCCCTCTCAAAGGACATTTGATTGTGTAGCGAAACATTAATCTCATCTTGCTAGGTAATATAATTTTATTTCGTTTCGCTAGGTAATATATT
>JACJUY010003094.1:9198-25013 GCA_014220935.1 Platorchestia sp. MABIK | reverse complement strand
CTAAGACTATAGAGGTTGAAATCCCTCAATCGGTAACGAGAGGCCGACAGGCCTAGCCTCGTATCGTAACAATTGGCAGGTGTAGGTTTAGGTTGGTTATGTTTGTCAATCCAATCCCATGGGCACCTGGCCCTCCCTGACACTGCGTGGTTACCTAAGCTATAGACAGGTCTTCGCGGCATGAAAGTATCGTGCCCGATTTACTTTTTTCAGTTTTCATGCTTTATTCGTTGTCTCCCCTTTTTGTTTCCTTACTCTTCCTTCTTAACTTGTTATTTCTATGCAAAGGGTATTCTGTGGGAGAACACTCCTTGTGCGTATACTTCCTGTTTTCTATTGTCCACGCTAAATGGTCCTTTCTATTCGCTTTCTTGAGATCGCTTTTGTTGTAGTTAGGGAGTCCTAAGCTAATGTAATAATGAATAAATCTACCTTAACATGTTGAACCAGAGTTATGATTCATGGAGAAAAGAGAATTCAAAATTATCGCGAAAAGCACAAGTTGCAGTCCTTAACCCAGTTGTGAGGCAAAGGATGTAGATGATGAGAAATGGTGGAAAGCGTAGTGGGTAGGTTATTCTGGGGACTTAATTAACTGGCTTGTAACATGCTTTTGGGGAACAACAGGGTTTTCTGAGAGGGAGAGAGACTTCCTAGAAAATTTAAAGTATGATTGTAAACGCTCACGTTGAATGCTTGTAACGATTGTATCTTCGTGTAAGGACGACTGCAGTACTTTTCAATCTTGACGCAATATTCAGGTTTGCCATGACACTTTCTTGTTCGGTAGCGTAGATACATTTATAAACAAGACGTGGTCTTGATGGAACGATGACGCCGTGCGGTGTTGGTTGTTGTCGTGCTGCTGCTCGTAAGGTTTGCAGCACTTGTGTTTGATGTGCTTGATTTTGAAATGCGAGCTCTTTCGTATCCGACCTGTTATTATTTTATCATTGACGTCAAGCCAATTTCTTCAACCCTCAAGAGTGGTCCGGTAATTTGAGAGCTTCAAGTTACATTTGGTGTTGAGCGAAAACTGATGATAATGGAGAAGGCAGAAATATAATAAGTATCGGTCGTATTCAATATAATTTTTAAAAACAGTTTACTATAAATGAATTCTCAGTTTTCTGGCTTATCGAAAGCGATCGAGGCTCCTATTTCTCACACAGGTGGAAACTTTCGCTCTTCTCAGCCAAAGTGTCCATGGTGTGGTTAGTTTGCATCGGAAAAGCGCTGCTGGTTTGGACTGCACATCTACGTGTAGCATTGCTCACCTGACAAGCTCGTGGTGCTTGTTTGTGTGTGAGAACTGTTTCCCAATGTTTTTTTTTGTACTTTTCCGTGTTTTAGTTTATATATATGGTAAATTTTACGAGTTCGTTGAAGCTTTGCGTGGGAGACTTGCGCGAGCTGTTTTATTGCAAAAATGTTTATCTTTATTTAATAACACTCTGACATGATCACATCGTTATCTCTAGAGGACGAAGTGATGGATTCATTGACATAAACTTCAGGTATGACATGATGTGTCAAGAGACTTGTTTAATTCAAATCTCGAATACATGAAGCTTATTTAAAGACGCTCAAGATTTCTTCATGCGCTTTTTAAATGGAATTCGTCTCATGCAATTAGAGGTCAATTTAATCACGACTGAACGACATCAAACTTCACACGAGGAGGTGTACCTGTGTTATAGCACACCGATAAATGAATACAATAAACGAATAATGAATTCTATTCAGTAGACGAATAAGAACAAATGAATGATATAAATGCAAGATCAGCTCTAGTGTGCGCGGTCGTGCTGGGCGGGTGGAGGCCGGAGAAATGGGTCACTCACTACCAGCCCAAGCAGGTGTGGTGTACTGGACAGAAAAGAGAGTAAGACCGAGGCAACTCCCACAGAAGTGTCTAAAGCAACTAAACATAGTAGTTGGCATATCAGCTCTCGTGCGGTGTTGTAGTGAGAGTATTGATATTTCTGGCGCAAATATTGACCACTTTTCTCGTAGATGAAAACTAATGGTATCGGAGCAAGGGAGTTTATGCTTTGCAATTATGTTATTGATAATGAAAGTTACAGGTATGTGATAGCCCACGCAAGTTTTTTTTAATTGTTCACGTATTCCTTTAAGTTTGTTTCGAGTAGCCAGCAAATTGTGGGCATACCATGTAGCTAATCGAGAACAGTATCTTCCCAGTGTGGAAATAAAGGAAGAAATGGTTCACATCAGCCTTGGAGCCATTCGGACAATCGAGTTTTTTTTTACTTTCAGTTGATTTCGAAGTTTTAAACTTGAAGTTAAGCCTAATTGTAGGCTGTAAAAATAACTCGCCAAGTTTCGCTCGCTAAAAAACCAAGTGTAATTTAATTCTTGTATTCGGCGTAAACCGACACTTCTGTGTTGAAGAGAACCTGGATATCACGATAATAATTATTAAATATATTGTTGCGTTTATAGCCTATGGTAATGTTGATTGAAGACGGTTTAGTTTTCTTGCACACCACTCAATTTACTCAATTTAGTCAGTATTCTTAAAATAATTGTAATTTTTGCCAGAATATTTTAATATATCGATAAATTAGTTTCAGTGCATTTATACTCATAAGTTGAATCGTATAGGAACATTTTTAGTGTTTGTACAATGGAACAAGTTGTCTGGTGATTGTATTTTTCATCTCCAATGTGTTAAGAGTAGAGGAGAGTTTACTAGACATCTACATTTAACGCAAACGTGGACTTAAGAAATTATAAGCTGCATAAGTTATTACTTTCGTATTCTTAAACGTCACTCATTTCGATTTGAGTAAATTAGATTTAAGAAAACTTCCATGCGCGTTATTCTGAAACAATTTCATTTTGCATTTACTTGACATGTAAGAGGAAATAGCAGGCAGCACTTGAAAATTACGGACGAAATCAAAAACCATTTTTGAAGTGATGACGGTTTTGAGTATTGACAATGAAGTACTGAAAATTAGTATTTTCTTAGTACATGTGCTAGAAGCTAGAAGTCATTTCGAGGTACTTCTTGAAATACACTGCACCTATGATATCAAAAAAATCTGTAGTCTTGTAGACTCAGTGACAAGCGCTTACACTTTTTCACGCTTCATTATTATCTTTTATTTGATATTATAATTTATTTGCTAATACACAGCTCCTTTGATCCCAAAAATCTGTCGTCGATAGTAGACTCAACGACAAGTGCTTCATTACTTTTTCTCGCTTCATCATAATTTATTTGCTAATACACAGCTCCTTTGATCCCAAAAATCTGTCGTCGATAGTAGACTCAACGACAAATGCTTCATTACTTTTTCTCGCTTCATCATAATTTATTTGTTATGATAATTTATTTGCTAATCTCACACGGGATCATCAGGGCCTGGGCTTCTTCCATTTGTCTCCTTTGATGCGGCCGTCCAATGGAGCGCCTGTAGAGAACCCCTCATGCGTGAGCAGCAGCAGCAGCAGCGGAGGGCGCACCCCGCCGCCTTTGTTCTGCCCTAATGAAGCGAGGTCCCAAGGAGGCCTCGAGTCCAGAGACTGTGCTGCGCGATTTTGGCACCGTTTCATTTTGGTGCTTCCTGTGCTGTTTCTCTGGTGTTGTACACTCAAGCGTTTTGTTAGATCTCGTCGCAAGGACTGCTAATGGGATACGCCCGTGATAGGTTGTTGTTCCATAATGAATGCGCGCGGATTTTGGCTAAATTCTGTTTGCTAATGTGTATGTGTTTTGTTTTAAATGTGCGTTAGTGACTTCGTACGTCAACAAGGGTTGCACGCTTGGGTTTTAAACACCAAAATATACGTGAAAAATACCTTTAATTCACTCTCGTGTAATTTTTTCGGTAGGTCCTACGCATTCATCGATTGTGGAGTAAAGGTGTTTACCATTTTACAAACGTAGCCGTTGTTTCATTTATTTAGGGAGCATGAATTTAGTACATGAATATTAATGGTACTCAGTTTAACGAAATGCATTTGGTGTAACAGTAGGTCCCTTGTCTTCCGAACAAATACCTCGTCTGTTTGTCTGGTCTTCCTAGCTTTGGTTGTTGGCCCGAGCCACGCTGAGCCTGAAACTTGAATGTGAAAGAAATTACCTAACATCTTACGGTTATCATTCAACCTTCACAGACTCTCAGGGAAATACATCTATTGTATCTCTGTGGAGTTCGCACTTCCGGGGGGAAGGTGCGAAGTCCCGAGCTGAAGGTTTGGTAGGCCTTTCTTGTGTTGAAAGTGGAAAGGTTATTGTTTTGTTATGGGCAATCTTTTTTCTGTTCACTGCTGTCCTATTTTTCAGCACCGATTACTTTCTTATACTTTTTATTTTATTTCATGAACTTCTTTCTCAACTTGATATTTTTTGTGCAGGAAAGTACTTTGTGCATAAATTCCTCGTTCTTAAAAATCCACACTTAATGGTACCTTCCTTCTCCCTCTTTTTCGAACACCTTTTTTGCGCTTAGGAAGACTTAAACTGACTTATAATCTAATCATTTCTTTCACTGAATATTTTGAATCTATGCTGGCTTCCCTAACTCTCTGATTAGATGAAATTTACTTTGGTTCCCACTTGAGTGCGTTAAGTGTTATGAATGCAGTTGCTCATTGTCAAGCGTGTATTTATTCGTCTTTTGTTCTAAAGATGTTTTTCATTTCTTTTCGTACCGTGATAGGAGCTACTCGTGTGTCTGGTATTTATAAACATTACAACTTCGATACATCCACCTTAATTCTTTCCCTTGATTGATTATTGCTTGCTTCTCAAGTATAAGTTTTAAATTATTCATGTATGTATCTACCTAATGCGATCATTTTACATTCAGTACGACGTACGGCAGCGGATATGATGTACTTGTGTAGTGTGAATTTTAGTAACGTCCCGGAAAGTTTCCAAACCTTGCCATCGAGCTTTGGTTACCTGCTAATGCTGAGATCTCTTTCGCGTTCGCATCTAAGGTGACGGTCTCGTCGACCGTCTTCCGCTTATGTAGTTTCTTTTTCGCGTGTGCATGGGCTTCAAACGCAGTATAATCCATTGTTGTCTGTTGCGAGAATATGTTGCTTGTTTTTGACGTAGGATTATACATTTGCCGTACATACACTTCACTCCTCTCGACTTGGTTGTATCGCTTCCATTTGATGGATGCAACTATTGTATCTAGGAGATTTCATGCTATATGCGACCCCGAGCTGAAGGTTAATTAAGCCTTTTCAGTGAATTGGAATAATTTTTTGTTTTGTTACAGACCATCTTTTTCGGTTCGCTGCCGTCCTGTTTTTCAGCACTTACTAATTTTTATTTAACTTTTATTTTGCATCTTAGACTTTTTTCAATCTTGCTGTTTTTATGTTTCCCTCCAGAGGGATACAACTATTGTATCCATGGGAATTAGCATTCCCAGAGAGAAAATGTGTGAGAGCCCGAGCTGAGAGTTTAGCAGGCCTTCTTTTTGTTGAAATGAAATGTTTTTTGTTATGTTAAAGGACCACCTTTTTTCGGTTCACTGCTGTCCTGTTTTCAATACCTACTCCTTTCTTATTCAACTTTTATCTTGTTTCATAAACTTTTTTCTCAATTTACTGTTTCTATGCCCCTTGTGCATACATTCCGCGTTCACTTAATTTCATACTAAATGGTGCCTTCCTCCTCCCTCTCTCTAAACATCTTTGTCGTTGTAAAGGGAGGCTAAAACTTTTTTATAATCATTCTTAAAGCACACAAGACAAAAAACGTTTGCCGTGCCAGTAATAATTTGTTTCTCGGGATTCAGTATTCCTGTCTGCTTACGCGGCGAGACGATGTGATTTTTTTCTTGCTTGTGAAGGTTTTAACGTGCTCAAACCGTCGTGCTTGTTGACGCGTAACATCTTATTTATGAAACTTTGAAAGAAACTCGTTAGAGTATGTAAAAACCAACGAGACTTTTATTTAAACAAGTCTCGTTTGTTCTTAATAAGCGTACGCTACAAGTATAAATGCATGTGAAGTCAGCGTTTATAGGATCGTTTAGAAGACCCTCCGTAGAACTCAGACATGCCTCAATTTCTGTGTATTAAATTTCGCTTCAATCTATATAATATTCTGCTTGTACCTTCCTGAGTTCCTTAGTTTGTCCGTTACGCTTTCGTCCGAGTTAGCGGTATCATGGATACCGAATTCCTCAGTGTAACATTAAAAGATGGACTCTACGTGCATTGATATATTTTACACTTTTATCAGGATAGATTCGGTTAGGTTAGCATAAGTTAGGTTATGTTTGCGGAGGTTTTTTCATGGGTCCACCTAGCTTAACGATGACATTATCCGTAGAATTTCTACGAGTCCTGCTAGTTGAAATTAATGTCCGAAGGATCAGAACAATCACGATGTTTGTTTGAACGCGGACATCCTTGTACAAGAAGTGCAACCGTAACTGGGAACGTACCTGGGTGTCGTCCTTGGGACTCTGAAGTCCCGTTCCCTTCGTTCTGGGCTGTTCACTTGCACGGTCCGGTGCCGTGGGTTGGTCGAGTGCCTGCTGCAAGTCATCGCCTGTTCAAGAAAGTTATTTGCTTGCTTTCGTTCAATCTCGATCAGGCTCACAATGTGTGTTTTCTTGCATTTGACGTTTTTGTTCTTTGATTTCATGCCAATAGGGTATGGGCCTGTTTTGAATTAGGTACTGATATTCATTTTTTTTCGAGTTTACGGCGGACATATAAAATTAGTCTCGTTCATTTTGTTTTCTGTTCTTATCGTTTTTATTTTTGGTGCCTCGAAGTTAGCTGAATTCCCAAGACCTAAGCTTTTATTTTCTCCTCCCGGAATAGGATGGGCAGTGCCGTACGTTTCAATATTTAATGGTAGAAGTTCAATTTTATTTGAACTGCATAATTTTTGTTTCTTTGGAATTTTCTAATAAAAAGCGATCAACATTCATTGAAAATCATTCACTTGAGGCATGAACGTGTTACTTAACGTGTGTAATGAAGAAAGTGTAATGCCCTTCAATGCATTTGTTCCAGGTCGGTTTTGGTGACGTGCGCGGCCGTGGGTGTGTGTACATGCTGCCTGGACTCTGTGCTTGCCCGTGAGTCACAATCATGGCACTAACGGTATCTTATATACGCAACTCAGTGATTTGGGAAAAGCACTGGCTGGCGTAAAATTAGTGTCTTCCTTTATTCCTTTTGGTTTATTTGTCTGTGTGATCAGGATGAAGTATACTCATAAGAATCGAACCCCTCTTGAAATTTAGTTGGCTTTTTTTTTTGTGGTCTTCTTGGCGTGGAAGGGTAATCAGGTTCGGTTTGCTGTTAATCAATCGTCAGCACTTGCCAAGTTTTTGTGTGATCAAGGTTTGAACTGCTCGCTTGCCATTTGCATTGTGCAAATATTCAGAATAGATTTTGGCACAATAATTAACTTTTGAGACTGGGCTGGCATACATTCGCTTAGAAGTTCGTTAAACTGGATATAGAGATTGTTTCACGACGTTAACTAACCATTTAGAAACGCTTATAAGTTGAAAGCGTCATTTTCAAGAGCTTTCCCACTGCGCTCTTTTCTATTCAAGTTCTATATTCAGGTTAAGAGCTTATTAATACGATTTGTTCAAAGCCGTGAGATTAATGGAGCTAAACCTTGCATTTAATGTTTTGTAGAGCTCATTATGAACAAAAAATATCGGATTTTGTTTTCCATGACGTGTGAAATGGCTTTCACGACCTTATCATCACACCTTCAGGCGACGTGCCTGCTAGGCACCTCTCGGCACAGCGCTATTAAACTTCCTATTCGAGAAAGTCTTGTCAACCCTCAATGGCGTTAAATGAGTCTGTGTAATTTTACCATAATTACTGTAGAACAGCGAGATCGCGTGGGATTCTTCCGCGGGTGTTTGCCCTTTTCTCTTCCTTGCTCGTATAATCATCTTTCGCTTTCTTCTTTGACGCGTCACGCTTCGTGCTACAGAAGTGGGTTTTTTATCCCTCTTCGGTTGAAAAAGGATGAGAATATTCTTTTATTTGTGCGGCCATTTAAACTGAGGTTCAAATAGCATGTTCAAATTGGCTTGGTAGTGTTTGTGGGTTTGTTCAAGACTGCATCATGTACGTATCATTGCGGTTGGGCAATTTGGGTGTTTTAAATATCGATTTTTGTTAATCTAAATCATAAATACTTGGGTCGTGTTTTTGCTATATTTTAGTGTTCTTATTAGCTAGTATTACTACTATTGAAAATTGATTTATTTTATTCATTGAACATCTAAGGACGAATGCACAAAGGTAGTTGATTAGATTGAATGTAGAAAATAACTTGCCTTCCTTCAATTAAATGAACGAACTCACGTCCTCAACGTGTGCGAACTTTCCTCAGCAGCGGAATAGTTATGTTCAAACTTATTTCATGAGAAATGTAACTCGTCCCCAGATTGGGAAATTCAGTATTAATGTTCAGTACGAAACTCATTTTAAAGTTATCGAAATATTTTTCTATTGTATCTTATTCCTGTTGTTTTTCTAATTTCGAATGACAGATTTTACAAAACCGTTGAGAGTATTAAAAACTATTACGTGGCTTCACTCTTTTTCAATGTGTAAAATGCTAATTGGAGAAGTTTGGTTCGAAAATTTTACCAATTTTATTTGGCGCATCATACCTTATTTTAATTCCCTTATTTTTTCTAGAATTCTTTGCTCTAATACTTCATGGCGAATATTACACTTAAATTCAAGGGCATAATTCTCGTTTTTATTTTCTTCCGAATTTGGCATCACATCGAAGGAACTCTAGATCAAAATGAAGTAAGTACAGCAAAATGTAGCCACGCAGCACCGGCGTGTTGTGTACTCCAAAGCCCTTCCGCGAGGGAGGGTGCGCGCATCTTGCGTTAGCAGTTGCTCCATCAAGGACGCCCGTGTTTTTCTCTCCTTCTGAGTGTGCGTTACTCTTGAAAGTTTGCGTACAGGCGAGCCTTTGAAAGTTTGCCTACAGGCAAGCCTTTGAAAGTTTGCGTAAAGGCGAACCTTTGAAAGTTTGCGTACAGGCGAGCTTTTGAAAGTTTGCGTACAGGCGAGCCTTTGAAAGTTTGCGTTCAGGCGAGCCTTTGAAAGTTTGTGTAAAGGCGAGCCTTTGAAAGTTTGCCTACAGGCAAGCCTTTGAAAGTTTGCGTAAAGGCGAACCTTTGAAAGTTTGCGTACAGGCGAGCCTTTGAAAGTTTGCGTACAGGCGAGCCTTTGAAAGTTTGCGTTCAGGCGAGCCTTTGAAAGTTTGTGTAAAGGCGAGCCTTTGAAAGTTTGCGTACAGGCGAGCTTTTGAAAATTTGCGTACAGGCGAACCTTTGAAAGTTTGCGTACAGGCGATCCTTTCAAAATTTGCGTACAGGCGAGCTTTTGAAAATTTGCGTTCAGGCGAGCTTTTGAAAATTTGCGTACAGGCGAGCTTTTGAAAATTTGCGTACAGGCGAGCTTTTGAAAATTTGCGTACAGGCGAGCTTTTGAAAATTTGCGTACAGGCGAGCTTTTGAAAATTTGCGTACAGGCGAGCTTTTGAAAATTTGCGTATAGGCGAGCCCGATGGGCGATTTTTAAACTCGCATGAACCTCGAGTATTTTCTAAGTTTCATGAGCGCACTTCGAATTGCCCTGCAGAGAGCCTCGTTACCTGTTTATATTGGCCTGGATATAGCGCACAGCCTTGATATTTAGCCGTCAACCTTCATATTACCGCGTAGTATTGATGCATCGTAGATGTGCTGAGCAATTGTTTTTAGCTGTTGACCTTGTGCTACGTGCTACATCTTGCCACTCGCTGTGACACCTTGCCACTCGCTGTGACGCCTTGCCAGTCGCTGTGACATTTTGCCACTTGCTGTAACGCCTTGCCACTTGCTGTGACACCTTACCACTCGCTGTGACACCTTGCCACTCGCTGTGACGCCTTACCACTCGCTGTGACGCCTTGCCACTCGCTGTGACGCCTTGCCACTCGCTGTGACGCCTTGCCACTCGGCGCAACACCTTGCCACTCGCTGCAGTGAAGAGAGCCGTACTATTCGCAGCGAAGCCTCTCTTCGTGTGGAGCCGTCGGCACTTATGCGTCCGACCTCATTGTCAGGGCGTCCATGCATGGTTTCCGCAACGTGAGCGGCTTTCTTCTAATTATTTTTCAGTTCTGTGTCACTTTTGTATGGCTTGTGATGTATGTCTGCCTCGTAGATATTGTGGGCTCCCTACGCGTTCATTAGATGCTGTGTGCTAGCCACGGTGACCATTCCAGCGTGAAGTGTTGGTGTAATGATGCTTTATCATTGCAACGTCGTTGATGATCATTGAAATGTCGTTGTAATGATGTTTTGTAATGCTTTAATTAGATGCTGTGCGCCAGCCACGGTGACCATTCCAGCGTGAAGTGTCGTGTTTTAATAACGTGTTTTCTTGGCCTGTGTACCTCGGTGAAATGCGGATAATTTGACTCCTTAGCATGTTTGAGATGGTATTGGAGTGGACTCAGTCTTGTTCTTTGAGCTTTTCTCTGTATTTCTTTCATGAAGATTTCGATGTGTGGTAATTGCCAATATTTAATTTAAAGAAGATATTGTTGTGAGACTAAAATTGCAAGACAGATTGAATATTCGTGGTCTTGACAGCTATGCTTCACAAACGGTGGATCATTTTTGGCGCGTCAAAAGTGCATGCGAATTAGACCTTGTAAAGATTTATATCGTACGAGTTATTTAATAATGAATTATTACTGCTGAATTTACTGCTTCAGTTGTCAGAAGAATTTGATGAAAACTTGCCAGTTTCCTGAAAAAGTTGTGTACAAGTTGAATCCTTCTTTCACTTTCTTCTCTGGATGGGTTGTGTTATCCGCGCAGCTTCTCCTAGAGTTTCGAATAAATGAACATTAGGTAGAGAAGCTGGTGCGTGAGTTTCACGGCAGTGAGAATGAGTACTGTTCAGCAGGCAGGCTCGCTCATCTCCTGATGAGTCAGGCGCTAATTTCGTGAACGCTTGTGGCTTGCCAAGACCGCCGCCGCTGCTGCTGCTCCCTTAGCCCTGCTCTCTTTCTTCCGCCCCCCTCCGCTACTTGCATTACTTCTGCCACCACATTGTCGGTCTAAGTTGTCGACCGTACCAATTTTTCATCGCGTTCCCTTATCTCCATTCCAAATGGTGTCTTCCTCCTTCCTCTCTTCGATCCGCTCTTTTTCATTGTAGCGGTTAGGGAGGCTTAAACTAATCTATAATCTAATCTTCCGCTTTCCTCTCTTCGGAACGCTCTTTTATTAGCGGCTAGGGAGGCTTAAACTAAAATCTAATCTACTCTGCACAATATTGACGTTTTAAGTTGTGGACCGTACCAATTTTTCATCAGTGTGACTAACCGTTCGTAAGAAGTACCTGTGTACGTGTTATAAGTGTTTTGCTTTTTTACACCGTGTCCCATCTAGGGGCATTTAGATGAGCGTTAGGTTCAGATGAGTGTGGTTTGTCTAACGTATGCTTTTGAGGAACACTGTTAAATTATCTTGGCTGTAAATAAACACTTTTTGTATAGATTTTAATTTTTTTACCGTCCCTTTTTACTTCATTGGGATCGCCTGAGTTATGGCTAGAAAGTCTTCAACTAACTAAAAATAATTTCCTAGTCAATTTGCAGTTGAAACTTTCAACTGAGTTCAATTGCTAGTATATCTGGGCCATATTTGCATATCAGAGTTCTCTGAAATGGTTTTCGAACTCTCCAAACACTTGACAACTCGAGCTCTCCGTGCTATAGTGAGCAGTAGCAGAATTCTGGGCCAATTTCTGGCCAAGCTAAGTTTGATAACCCATCTTGAAATAGATTATTTCCGGGGCGCCGATGGTGGTGCTCAATTTTAAATCGTGCTCTCGTTTATTGTGTGCTATGCCAGCAGGCACAGCTTATTTTTACTTCACCCGAGAACATTTCCTGCATCGTCAAGTTGCACACTGAATGCTAAGTTGGTAACGCTTCCATGTTTCTATGTTCGTTAATATAGTTTAGTTATGATTCTTACTGTGAATATATTTTTTACGTTTGCGAACACTCTGAGAGTGAAAGAGCTATGTTTGATAGTAAAATCAATTCTAACAAAACACAGAGCTGTAGTCTGGACCTCGTTCTTCCAGACTTCAGACTCAGCAGAGTGGTCATGCGGATCTAAACGAAATGAAGGCGCTCGCAGACTTGCAATTATTCAATTTATGAGTCATTTTGATGGACTTCAGACACGCTCAGTTTGCCTGTCAGGAGCGAGAAGAAATTTACCGCGTGTGGTGCAGGTGTAGTGAATTATAAGCGAGTGATATTTTTGAGATGTTGGAAGAAGGCTATGTATTTGGTGGAAAAAATTTCCTTGCGAGTGATAATCTCAAATTTTTTTTGCTGTCGCATCCTTTCGTTATACCCCAGGGATAAAAACTCATTCGGAGGATAATTTTACCGTTTTTTATCGATATTTTACTATTTAGATCCGGAGTTTCTCGTTCAACATCTTCCACATTCATTCTTGATTTACTGTTACACAATCTGAGAATACATATGTCGTTGGTAGTTTCTCAAGTTATCGTACTTTTTGTGTGAATTGGGTTCGTTTGTGCATATGGGACTCGAGGACAATTCTTCGTCTCACCTGTTGCAGACCACATGTCGGTGCTGCTTAACTGGAGCGGTTACGCGCTACCGTTCCTGCAACGGCTGCTGCCTGCACGTGCGGTAGCGAGTGCGGGCAGGTTGCTGGTCAACTAAGTGTTGAACACGTTCTTCGCGTATTGGGCCATATGTGTCCCAACAGTAAGTGTTGGTGAACACGTTCCTCGCGTATTGGGCCATTGGTGTCCCAACAGTAAGTGTTGGTGAACACGTTCCCCGCGTATTGGGCCATATGTGTCCCAACAGTAAGTGTTGGTGAACACGTTTCCCGCGTATTTGGCCATATGTGTCCCAACAGTAAGTGTTGGTGAACACGTTCCCCGCGTATTGGGCCATATGTGTCCCAACAGTAAGTGTTGGTGAACACGTTCCCCGCGTATTGGGCCATATGTGTCCCAACAGTAAGTGTTGGTGAACACGTTCCCCGCGAATTGGGCCATATGTGTTCCAAAATGTAAATTGCTCATTCACGTACCGGTGTAAATGAAAGACATTTCATGCGTTTCACGACCTTTAAATAAAAAATACCTGTTATACGAAGTTAGATGTTATCGTTTAATTGTATTCCTCAGGGGGATACAAATATTGTATCTATGAGAATTAGCACTCCCAGAGGGACAATGTAAGAGCCCGAGCTGAGAGTTAGGTAGGCCTTCTTTTTGTTGAAATAAAATGCTTTTGTTATGTTAAGAACCGTCTTTTTTCGGTTCACTGCTGTCCTGTTTTCTTCAGCACCTACTACTTTTTCCTTCCACTTTGATCTTGTTTCATGAACTTCTTTCTCATTTTACTGTTTCTATACCCTTTCTGCATAGATTCCGCGTTTCCTTAACTCCATACTAAATGGTGCCTTCTTCCTTCCTTCCTCTCTTTGGATCGCCTTTGTTGCGGATAGGGAGGCTTAAACGAATTAATAATCTAATCTATCGTTTAATTGTATGTTTCAAAATTATTAGAAAGGATAAGAATGTATTGAAGCCGTAAAGTTGATTTCCCAATTCTGCTGCTCACAACCTAATCCAATCAATCGTTTGCAGCCGCGGAAACACGGTGAACAACGTGTTAGCCTTATCTAGCTGTCCTGTGGTCATCTCCAGGCAATGTAGGAGACATTGTCAACGTGCTATGGCACACCCGCCTCGTCATGCTGTGGTGCAGTCCCGGACGTCTTCGGTGCTATCGTGTGTCTTGCTTGTTACACGGTACTTGATATTAATGGAATTTTGTTGTGAGGTAATAACTACGGCATTTACAATTTATTGTAATTATTACGATATTCCGTATTTCAATGAGCTTTTTTCAAAATGTTTGATGCATAGCGGATTAACAATTTTGCTAGTGCGAATTGAGTTGTTGGAGCTCAGGGTGGTAGCTCGTCTTATGGTTTGACACGTGTTCAGGTAGGTATATTGTAACTGTTGGCCGACAAATGTAAGCGACTCATCTAAGTGATCGTGCTAACGAAAAAGTATTTGCGTTTATGAATTATTTTCGTTTCCAAATTCAATTTTCACATTGATTCTAGTTTTGAAAAATTGGCCGTCATTAAACAATGAAAGAAAAACAACAGTGGTAACAGCAATAATGTAACAGGTTGACTGCGTTGGGTTAAACTGAAGTTCAATATTCAACGTAAATTTAAAGTCAAAAGTTGTTAGCAGTTTTATAAAGACTAAATATTAACTGGATTCATTAAATACCATTATTTTTCAAAGATTTTTAAAAATTTCTCAAACGAGCCATCGATGGATCGTTTCGCAGCAGGAAGAACTTGAGCACAACACATCGGTGGGTCGTATCGCAAGCAACGTGTTATTAATGCTGAAGTGTAAAGTCCTTACATGTTCAGGCCTGCTTGTGATTGTAGTATTTTATATTCTTTGTTATTTCTGTGTAAAACGAGTCAGCATTAGAAAAGTGTCGTAACATGCATTTTCCAAAATTGTGTAGTTACGTGAGGCGCTAGAATCCATTCGTTTTTATGAGTAATGGGAACTTTTTAAAAAGATAACGGTGAAAATTTAAAGATTTTTTCATGTGTCCAGTGCAGTAACCAGCGTTTTATGCGACCGTTTTTAAATAAAAAAATATTTTCTGTCGGGTTTTAATTTTAGTTATTTTGTTTGCGGGAGTTTTTAGTGTCTTTCACTTTACAATTTCTAAATATTGAAAATATGTATAGACTTGAAGTTACAGTTTAGTTCTCTAGCTTTGGAGTGGTGTATTTTCGTTACGTCTTTTTATGTCTTAGCCATGAAGTCAATGTGGGTTTCAAATAGTGATGTACCGATACCATTTTTTTGGCCGATACCGATACCCATTTTTGACCGATACCGATACTCCGATACTTGGAAATATCGATACTTTGACCGATACTACTACCGATACCGATACTTTGAAAATTATATTAAAATAAAACCATTATAAGCTCTACATTGGTGTTATAATAAAATTATTCACTAATTTATCTAATAATATAACAATAATGACAAAGTTTTTGATTATGAATAATAAAACTGCTCTTGCTCTGTTAACTATATTGTTAAAAAAAACGAAATGAAATCCATTCGATAGGTAAGTGTTTCTAATCGTATTGCAACGTAATGTAGACTAGCTCTAATAGCAACTGGTTCCAAAAGTAGACCAAAACAATCGAACGAGGTTTGGACGAAACTTCAACTAGGTTTGAACGAAACTTCAACTAGGTTTGGACGAAACTTCGACTAGGTTTGGACGAAACTTCAACTAGGTTTAGACGAAACTTCGACTAGGTTTGGACAAAACTTCAACTAGGCTTGGACGAAATTTCGACTAGGTTTGGACGAAACTTCGACTAGGTTTGGACGAAACTTCGACTAGGTTTGGACGAAACTTCAACTAGGTTTGAACGAAACTTCAACTAGGTTTGGACGAAAATTCGACTAGGTTTGGACGAAACTTCGACTAGGTTTGGACGAAACTTCAACTAGGCTTGGACGAAATTTCGACTAGGTTTGGACGAAACTTCAACGAGTCATTGAGTAACCATGAGTCAACAAATAGATGCTAGAAAGCAATTGAAAATGACTAAATTTAATATAATGGTAAAATCGCCCTGTAAAATGCTAGATTTTGCATTTTTAATGCTATT
>JACJUY010003093.1:0-92411 GCA_014220935.1 Platorchestia sp. MABIK | reverse complement strand
TTTATTATTTAAGGGAGGTACGCCAAGCCCCTCCATTACGAGAACTCGGTCTCCTTGTTAATGCAAATTAAAGAGGGGTAGGACCGAACTCATCTCGTGACAAACTCGAAGCCCCATGAATCTTAGGAATCTGAGTTCAAAACTCACACCCCTGCTTTTTTACTGTTTTTGGATCCTCTTAATTTCATTTGAATAGTTAAAATTAAAACTCCGAGGTTTAATTTTAGCAGTGCTTCTTTCAGACTTTGAAACACTTGACATTTCATTTACCACAGATGTTCAGCACTATTTCCGTTTTCTCAACTATTCTTAAGTAAGAAAGAGTTACCTGTCTCACATTGACCAGTTCAGGTCCCAGAAGCATGCCCACAATTGCTTGTAATTACGTTTTAAAAAGACCATCTGCTCAGAGGCAATAGAGACAGGCAGTGTTCGGTGTAGGCGTGTTTGTTTGTAGAGCAAGAGGGCAGTGCGTGGTGTAGTGCCTGGCTGTCAGCCGAGCATCAGAGCATCTCGCCGCACCGCGCGCATCACTTCAGCATCACCTACGACTCCTACATCTGCGATCACCCTCACACTTCCGAACCCTGAGGGGTCACGTATGAGAAGCATTGGTTGTGTTCGCCAATTCCCATGCACCTACCGTCTTGCTGCAATGAGGTCTGACATTGGGGAAAATTTTACTTCGTGGGAGAAATATAAATACGTGCTTTAAAATACTCATTGCGAGCATATAGCTCCCTAGTAAAATCGTTCTGAGTGGTTCCAAGACATTGAAAAGCAATGAAATCTAATAAATATTTGACATTGAATGATTGTGTTAGTTTAAATGTGTGCAAATAACAAGGCTTATATTACCAAACCAAAAATTTCCGAGGCTAATAAGTAATAAAGGTTGCCGCATTAGTCACTTCACCATTTCAAAATAAAATATATTATCTGTAATTGAGTGTAATTTATTAATTCTTTTTATTACTTAGTTTAAAGATTGGATTTTTTTTTTATTTAAGTATGAAAACTAATGTAACGTAAATGGCCTCCATTTTCAGCTTCGCAAACACAAGCGATTGTAAGCCATTTTCTGTGACAGTTCTTAGCATCTGACGCTGTATGGAATGAATTTCCTCCTGTATGTTTGCTTCAAATTGTTAGATAGTTCGAAGCTTATTTACGTACACCTTTTCTCTTACGTACAAACAAAATTTACAAGCAAATCTCTACACTGTCTTCCAACATAATTAAGCATCCATTTTCAAAATAAAATTCAGTTCTCTTCACTCTCCCTTCGATTGTGAATTTATTCATATTTAAATTCGGTTGGCTCAGCTTTATAACTTTGAAAACAACCATCAAAATAACTTTTTTGAAAAAATGCATTCCATTTCAAAATGGTAAAGTGCTTTGTGCGCCACCCTGTATTAGCATTTATCATGAAATTTAATTGTTTCAAAATGTTACAGAACTGTTCTTGGTTTCAC
Source organism: Platorchestia sp. MABIK (assembly GCA_014220935.1). Taxonomy (NCBI): domain Eukaryota; kingdom Metazoa; phylum Arthropoda; class Malacostraca; order Amphipoda; family Talitridae; genus Platorchestia; species Platorchestia sp. MABIK. The sequence continues at coordinate 90,933 of JACJUY010003093.1, read as the reverse complement.
GAGTATTTTTAACTATTAACTTTGAAAGCATCATTATAGGTTTCTTAAGATAGATAAAATACAGATGATGGAATAGGACGATTTCTAGGAAATCTCACTTTTAGGATAAAAAGGAAAACCTCCGTAGCTAAAAATAACAAGAGAAAGCAAACGTTTCGGATCATAAAAAATCCATCCTCAGTGCTCTGAAAAACAATAAGTCAAAGTGTTTAGAACTATTTCTGAACTTTAATTTTTCGGAATAAACCGAAAAATTAAACATTGACATTTGAAAGACAATAATAAAACAAAAACTATAGAAAATTTTTAACAAACAATTGAAAGTTTGACGCCGTGTCACATTCATTTATTGATTGACGATTTGTTTTAAATGTGCATCGATTCTGAAATGCGGAGATCAGATAAATTTAGGTTGAATCCAATATTTTTAAATCTGTGTTTTAAGGTAATGGTCGTTATTCAAACGATGTTCTCTTATAGACGAGTTATATGGCTTAGTCAGATTACTGCCCGTACGAAAGGAGACTCCCCTGTGATGTGTTTTTTACGGGATTGGAAACGAACTTTTTAAGCAATGTTTTCAATGAATATAAAATTTCAGGGATAGTAACATTAACTCATAGAGCTTTTGAAATATCTTCTTCCTCCCCTTATTTCTGTTCAAATAATTACCCAAAGAATATTGTTACTAAAGAGTTGCAAAAATATTTTGGGAGAGAGTTGACTACGAAGCAAAATGTTCGTACCGAACCGAAATTGAGCTTATATTTTCAGTTACTTATATAATATTGGATTCAACCTAAATTTCTCTGATCACCGCATTTTAGAATCGATGTACATTTTAAGAAACCGTCCGTCAATAAATGAATGTGACACGGCGGTCCAACTTTCTTTCTATGGCTTGTTAAAAATCTTCTATAGTTTTTGTTTTAGTATTGTCTTTTTAATGTTAATGTTTCATTTTTTGGTTTATTCAGAAAAATTAGAGTTCAGAAATAGCTCTTAACACTTCGATTTATGGTGTTTCAGAGCACTGAGGATGGATTTTTTATTATCCGAAACGTTGATTTTCATCATGATATTCTTAGCTACGTTGGTTTCCTTTTATCCTTCAATAAGCTCGTATTGAATTTTCAATAAAAAAGAGAGAACCAGGAAAATGGTATAAAACATTTTTCATTAAAATGTATTCTCGAGGCTGTAGAAAACTCGTAAAAAATGGACGTTTCGAGCCTTCGCTCATCATCAGCAATACGAATTCGAACAAAAAGTCATCTGTAAAATACAAAAAGAAAACAACTTGAAAAAATGTATGACATTACTTATTGACTAGGGATAAAGGAAATGAGCCAAGATGATTATTTAAAACAGGTTTCGTTTTAAAAATGAACAGAGACTCTGCAATCCGCAATTCCGAGCACAACTTTGCCCTGGCTATGACTTTGAAACTATTTTTCTTGACTGCTGTGTTGCATTCAAAAGCATGAGTTCGGATGGCTGAGTTGGATGGGCTTGCTAAAATGTTTCCCGTCCGGTGACTCCTACCTTGATGCTCGACAATCATACATCCCAGAGTACGGGTAGTCATGCCCACATACTCAGATGCACAAAGTGCACAACTAAATTTGTATATTAGGGATGCCTGCATCTCAGTAGGAAATCTATCCTTGAACCTAAAAAATTATTCAATTTTGTGATCATTGATTAATATTAATCTAAATTTTACATTGCTGAAATATTTTTGTAGTAGCTCCACTATTTGTTTTTTCATTAATTCTGACTGAGGTCCAAAGTTAGGGAAACATAGAGAGAGCGTTCGTACAGAGTAAAAATATGGAAAAAATATGAAATATGCAAATGTACCGGACTTTCAACAAGCAGCAGACTCTGTACGAACGCTCTCTCTATGTTTCCCTTACTTTGGACCTTAGTCAGAATTAATGAAAAAACAAATACTGGAGCTACTACAAAAATATTTCAGCAATGTAAAATTTTGATAAATATTAATCAATAATCACAAAATTGAGTCATTTTTTAGGTTAAAGGATAGACTTCCTACTGAGATGCAGGCATCCTTAATATACAAATATAGTTGTGCACTTTGTGCATCTGAGTATGTGGGCATGACTACCCGTACTCTGGGATGTAGGATTGCCGAGCATCAAGGTAGGAGTCACCGGACGGGAAACATTTTAGCAAGCCCATCCAACTCAGCCATCCGAATTCATGCTTTTGAATGCAACACGGCAGTCAAGAAAAATAGTTTCAAAGTCACAGCCAGGGCAAAGTTGTGCTCGGAATTGCGGATTTTAGAGTCTCTGTTCATTTTCAAAACGAAACCTGTTTTAAATAATCATCTTGGCTCATTTCCTTTATCCCTAGTCAATAAGTAATGTCATACATTTTTTTAAGTTGTTTTCTTTTTGTATTTTACAGATGACTTTTTATTCGAATTCGTATTGCTGATGATGAGCGAAGGCTCGAAACGTCCATTTTTTACGAGTCTATTACAGCCTCGAGAATACATTTTAATGAAAAATGTTTCATACCATTTTCCTGGTTCTCTCTTTTTTATTGAAAATTCGAAAATACCGAAGTAACTGCTTCGAACATATAAGCTCGTAATGAGTTTATTGAAGTAGGATTAAACTTCCCTCAGCTTAATGTATGACAGATAATTCGTCAGCTAGCATTAATTCAATGCTTGGCTTCTCATCTTCCCATCACCCACATTTCTTTAGCATGCAGAGTGCTGTGTTATACGGCCTTTGGATGTGATCTTAATTCAAATGGCGTGTGTGGCTGTGACACCTCCAGCTGCGCAGCGGAGAGAAGACTTGCATTTGCTCGAGTTCTCGAAATTGGAATTAGGAAATCTCATTTCTGTTCATGAAAAGGTACGTAATTATTGTATTCTGCTATGCAATGTCATCCAACGAGAATTTTTTTAGATCGTTAACGATATCACAGCATGAAATGGGGCCAATTTTTTCGTACCAGAAAATTCATTTATCACCTGTAAATGAATAATCATACACTTTCTCTTGCGGCGGAGTAGAGAATGTTTGATAATATCAACTATTGTATGATAAGAAAATTTTATTTCGTATTCCTGTATTCCTAGGTTCTTTATTTGGGTATGGAGAATCCTATGTATAATTTACACGGCTCTCTTTTGCTGAAAAGGTAGAGCCACAGTTTTAACGGACTTGTGGTAAATATAGCTAAAAATTTTGAACCCATTTTGAGACGTCACAAATAATTTAACTCGTATGGTATTCTGAAAAATATCTTGCAGTTATTGGACAATAGTGAGTCCGCTACATCAAAAACGGTGTTATTTTCAAGTTTGAACGGTAATTGATTTGTGTAAGCTATTTTTTTAAATAAATTGCTCAGAAATGTATCCTTTATTTTTCTGTTTCTCCAATTGGGAATTAAGGTTAAATCGGGGAGAATTTCGATCAATCTATGTTACAATAAGAACCGCATCTGTCCGCCGGTCACATTTTGGGAACATTAGGTTTAGGCTCGTAGCACAGACACGAAACTCTTGTGTGTCCGTCGCTTGCACTCTATGAAACGTGATCTCAGGTACGTTTATCATGTTCATTTGGAAACAGTGAATGATTTACGTCTTTGCTGGAACATTGCAAAACTGAATGCCGCCATTTTTGACGAGGTTGGTTGGGACTATAGTACACTAGTTTATATACTCATTATAAGTTTAGGATCTGTTGAAAAACTAAACCGGTAATCCGATTATGCATGGATAGACTTTGAAGGTTTTCTAATTGAAGTTTATTAGCTGGTAAAAAAGGACCATAGCTAGAGATAAAAGATGAAAATTACAAATTATTTCTGTGTAATCAAATTTACTAAAGAAAGTCACATTTTTAATAACTGAACTGCTCACAAGCTAATCAAAATTTAACACCAGTAAATCAAGAAGTAGAAAAAGTCTTCACAATGAAATTTAAATTAGCAGTATGCAGACTTAGTAATGGACCATGCTTCCAGTTTTGCAGATAACCTCAAAAATTCTTGGCGGCTTGCTTTCAGATTTTTACAAGCTACTGTTGCACAGCGTTTAATCTCTGATGTAATTGCAGGCTGTAAAAACTTTACTTATGTAGCTAAGTCCGTGGCACAGATACTCACTGCAATTACTTTGCAACGACCGAAAACAAAATGGGTGCAAAAATTCAAGGAAGCATTGACACAATATGTTACGCTGCATAATTTCTTCGCTCCTAGAGTTTTCGTTCACTTCATTAACAATCATCAATAAAGAAACACGTGTTTTGCCTAAATCATTTTCTCACAAAATAGGGCACATCGTCAGCAAAGTGCCACATCCAAGTTGCTCTCAGGTCAACTATCAATATTTTTGCATAAAATTGCTGGTTAGCATAGGTTAGGATATGGCAGGTTTGGTAAGGAGAAGCGACGTTAAGATTGATTTTGTTCAAATAGTTTGTGTTAGGTTAGAATCAGATAGGTTAGCTCATGGTAATTTAAGATCGGTTACGCTACGTTAGGTTGCATTAGGTTAGGTTATTCTACGGATCTGGAAAACGCCAATTTTTGACGGTACGAGTGCTCTAATAAAAATTAAAAGCTCACAGCCGTTATGTAGTGTAGTTCTCACAGCCGTTATGTAGTGCTTAGGTGACCAGTTTACGTGGTGTAAGTAGACAGACTAAAGAACCTACCAAGTAAGCAAGAATTAAGTGAGCAACAAAACATATATTGTCACATAACGGAATAATAAAAACTTACGCTTCCATAGAAGCAATGACTGAGCTAGAAGAATGAATAAATTAATATTTCAAAAAGAGGGTAAACTAGCAAGTTTAAGGTACATTATATCTAAGCGCTACGGAAAATTATGAGAAACTAATGCCGCAATTGTAACGCTGGTAAGTAACGCCCGCACCGAGTCCACACAGACACAACTCGCACACAAGCCAGCGGTCGACAGCCCACTCGCCAACTTGATGAATGGACGCAGGAGCTAACAGAGACGTTTTGTTGCGGCGGCGTGAGACCTGCTCTTCTCGCCTAGCTGTTGGTGTTCCTTATTTGCACGAACCAAAAAATAAAATTTTAAACTTCAAATAAATCATTTTTCCACACGAAGCAATATTTCGGTGTCCTAAACAGGAAGATATGTGTATTAGGATCTGCTTTGCAATAAGCTACTGCGCTTTTTTGGCAGGATGGTTGCTGAACATACTGTGAAATTAAAATTTGAATAAACTCTAACTGAATGTTGTTTATTGTTGTATTCAACGTATATGAAGCTTGAATTGGTCCTGGCGTTTGCACGATTGCACCAATTCTTGCTTGACATTTTGTAAGGGAGTAGTCCAATTTTTTTTACTAAACGTGAGATTATTCATTGAAATGTTTCCTATCGCATACAAGACCGCTTAAATGACAAAAATCTGCAGCAGAATTTTCAAATGCTCGAGCAAACCTGATTTCACAAGGATTTCTTCATTTGTTCATGAACAACAGAGGTCGGGTATGTTTTTTTCTGCCACTGTCATATTTTAGCAGTTGTATACTACCATTATACGTGAAACGTACCGTGGAAGCTTGGACCGCTGCTAGAGGGCGGATGAAAGAGCGTCAGAAGCCTAAGATCGTGACTACGCATGAGAATATCACTGATGAGGTCTGACCAGACTCGTTAAAATTCACAAGAAATTGGTGTAGGAAATTTGTCATTTTATTTTGTAAAGCACGTGATTTTAAGGAACGTGTTTTTACGTCTTCATTCACAATTAATACCTCGATTAGGTAAATTGAGAGAATGCTGCATAGTAACCAACAAAGGTACCGGTCTGTGTTAAGTTTCTTTTTACCTTGCCAAAGTTCTGTTCGTAACCAGGAAGGCTAGGATGCCTGCTTGTTTTAAACCACCTCCTGTACGCCTTTTTCTTTGTGGCAAACCGAGCAAACTACTGTGGGCGTCAAACCGTTCGTGAGTAGATCGAATTTTTCGTTCTCGGCTCTCAACGGTGATTCTTATTTCAAAAATCGTTGGTGACGTTGAGGTGAATTTAAAGCGTGAACGTTGAGAGCTTTTGAGCATTTATAAACAAATGTGCTCCGGAAGACTTGACACTGTCCTGCGGGCTGTAATATTGCCTAAATTTATACAGATATTCTGTGTTCCTCGGTCTCTTGCATAGATATGTCAAGGGTTTGTCCAGTCTTTGTTTCGTGTTTCTATTTGTTTTCGGTGAGGATAATCAGTAGTATCAAGTAAACCTTTACTTCAGCGCTGTCGCAAAATTTTTCTCTGTCGATTTTTTATACTGTCGAATATTTCCTGGAGTCCAATTTAACGAAATTTCAATACAGATCTTAAGTCATGAGTTAATCATAGACTGAGCAGAAGATTAGGAAAGCCTAACTTTTCTTGAAATACAACAAATTTTTTGTTTTATTACGGATGATCTTTTTTCGGTTCACTCATCATTTTTCAATGCCTACCACTTCCATCTCCAACTTTTATACTGTGTCATTAACTTCTTTCTATCCTACTGTCTCTACATGTAGCGTGGAAACATACCTTGGGTATGGATTCCCCGGTTTCTTAATTCCCTACTTAATGATACCTTAATCCGTCCTCTCTCGGGAATACCTTTGTTTCAGTGGGGAAGGTTAAAAATGGTTTGTAATCTAATCCAATCTCTATCATAGAATGACAATCCTTCAGGCGGTTGTGAGATATTTTCTTGTCATTCTACAAACTAAGCAATTCATGAGCGTTTCCTACTCACGGTTGACTTCACTCGCGTTGAAACGGACGCATTCGCTGTTTAGAGGTAATTACAGTGGAGATAGGCTCTGATGCATAGCAGGGATTGCATCAGCTTCAGGTCGTATTGTTCAGTCGGCCGAGAGACTCCAGTCTAGCATTCCGGTTTCCAAAATGAACCGAGGACGGAGAATCTCAGTAAGCTCGAATAATTAATTAATGATGGAACTCGGCTCTGGAGAGGAGCGCTTGTCATCGTCATTGTAAGCACGAGCGATGCGATTTGAAAACTAGGACTCAACGCCTGAACCCATTTAGGGTCCTTTAAAACGCAGTGCATTGTACACCATTCCACTTTTTGTTGCCGTTTTTATCGCAGCAGACATGTAAAGTCCCAATGCAAATGTGACTGTACTAAATTCTAGGAGTTGTGTACCGAGTTTTTTGTAACCGAGAACGAGTTGATAATTATTCACATGAATTGAAGGTGTTGAAACATTCTAAAAATCAACGGCTTTTCTGCATCTACTTTTCGATTTTTCATTTTGATCACAGTCGATAACAATTTTACCTAATATATGCATTTGAACAATTATAATGAATTTACGTAAAACTAATTAGGCGTTAAAAGTGAATCTCCGGCATGCTAACAAAAACCGTTCCTTGATAAGTCATGTTATGGCGGCTTAGTCACTTCATTCCCGACGGAGGTGAATGGAACGCTCATATTCGGAAAAACACAGCAAATTTAAAGGGAAATTTCAGAGCAGTTTACATGCTCATGCTTGTGTGAGAAAACTGCTGTGTTTTACAGTTAGGTGTTCATTCTATTTACAGGAAGAAACACTGGCTGCGAAGACTTGTGTTTCATTTCATGCGCAATTTTTGTGCTGCGAAAGACACAGTTAGATAAATTGAATTTACGGTTAATTTCAGCCGCTGATTATTCTGTACCCCTGTAACCAAGTTCAAAAAATATACAACGTCCTCAGAAAGTGTCCGGACACCACCGAAAGTTTTCTTTTTCGCTCTTAATTCACGTGCTATGGAAGACAAGATGATGAAATTCGAGGAAAACATACATAATGTAATCAAATGAATTTACGGGAATTTTCAAGGCGACGTATGAAGTAAAACGAAAGTTGTTGTAAAACTTTCATGACAACAAAAACAAAATGTAACCGGAAAGTGTCAGCCGTGTTATCAATAGTCGCTGGTGATGCCTTTCACATTGTGTATCTGATTCAATCGATTGCTTTAAATCTCAATCAAATTAAATAAATTTCCAGGAGTAATCATTGCTCGTTCCTCATTACAAGCGGCATCCAATTTCACTCAGTTGTTTAGATTCCTGATGTGAATTTGAGAGTAAAGTAACACCGGAAGTTCTCAATTGGATTGCGACTCAGTGACTGAGATAACCGGTCCAACACCTTAATTTTAGCGTTATGAGGCCAGTTGTTCACAATCTCCTCTCAGGGGGCATAGAATAAGGAATAGGTTTAGGTAAGTTAGGCTCATCTATTCTGTTCCATGCATGAGGACTGGTGCCCTTAGGAGAGACTTTAGGTCAGGTGACCTAAGCTACAGTCCTTCGGGACCTCTATCTCTCGTGTCCATTGCGCCTTCCCGTTTTCCGGCCTTCTGTGCTATGCCTTCGTTGTCTTTCCTTCCTCTTGCCTCTCGACTTGCTGTTTCTGTGAGCAGGGTGTCCAGTGTGGGAACACTCCATATGAACAGATTCATGTTTCTACAGTTCAAACTGAACAATCGGTTCTCATCACTTTCTTAAAATCCCTTTTGCTTTGACTAGGAATTGTTATACTGGTATAATAATGCAGCCATGTTATTGATCATCATAACTAGTATACTAATATTCGTCATGATTACTGGTATAATAAAATTCATCATGATAGCTGATTTGATAATACTTGTCATGATAACTGGTATGATAACATTCGTCATGAACATTAACGAATCCTGACTTAGAAACTGTCGGATATGCTAATATTTTGTCCTCTGGTACGTTACCCTAATTCCAAAAAAATAATCAACTCACACATGTGATATTGCATTGTTCTTGTTTCCATTAGTTTTTGAAACATTTATACAATTTTAATGCAGATTTATAACACTGTTCGGTTTCTTTTGTTTACTTTTTGATTCTGCAATTTTGGAACTTAGCAATAACCTCAGTTTTGTTTCGCACTTGTTCATTGACGACTGTATTTAATTTCCACATGGACGACTGTATTTTTCTAGAAATGAAAGCAATATCAAAATTTACATTAAATTGTTTACAGTATTTTGGTTTACGCACTCTGTACTTCTTCCTCATTATGTTCGATAATCGTTTGTACTCCTTCGTAGCTAAAGATTTTAAAATTATCTACATACTTTGCAGTTATCAAAAGATATTTTTTTACCGAAATTCTTACTCATTAACCACCAAATAAATTGGTGGTTAATGGCTTCATCCTCTTGACACTGAAGAGACGTTCTCCGGCGACAGCGAATTTGCTTCAATAGTTTACCTTCATTATTTATGACTTTATCCATCCACAGCCTCGCGAGCTAATAAAATTTACGCTCGTTTGTTGACCACGTCTTACTACATTCTTCAATGCAGTGGTCGGCATAGCTCAACTGGCAGTGACGTACAATTTTTGAAACGCTAATTACACCAACTAATCGCGGATTCTAATCGAATCCTGGTATGAATTTCGGGGAAAATTTGTTGTCGTGCAGAGCTGTTGTCACGAATTTCATGTTTGGAAGCTGGCAGGTACAGAGGCTGTGGGCCTGGCGTGTACACTACAGCGGTGGCTGAAGCCTGACATGAGGTGTACACCAGCAATTCTTAACCTGGGAGGCGTGAACGGATTCCAGGGGGGTGATGCGTGTGTCTGTGACGTTCTTAAGGATGCTTAGTGACCGTATCTGTAATACAAGTTTCACCAGTGCACAAGTACAAGAACATTTTAGTCGTAGGTACAATTAGAATGGATATACTTGTTTACCATCCAGACCTTGAGAACTATTTAAGGAAATTATCGAATCCCATCATTCTTGACGGGTCGTTTGCACTAGTCTACACCAGTGGTGTAGACCAAACCTAAGATGCGCACTCATGAGAGTACGATATGCTCGCGTTTGGAACCTTGATTTACTCTTTCTCCGCTGAGGGTAAAAATGTACGCTCTGTGTATTATACTCGAATGATGTACCATATGATCCTATTGACTGCATCATTTGAAATAAATCGCTCTGATAGCCAGTTTCCCGAGATGAGCATTTTAGCTTCTCGAACCCTGAAAATACAAGAAAAAAGATTAAACATCAAAAACACACCTGTTGTGACGATGCAAGTAGAGACAATCTCATGCCCGCGAGTCCCCCGTAGCAGCGGACCATGCAATGCAGCAGCAGCGCTCATGCAGGCAGCGATGAGGCGATAAGGAGTTACAATGCACGCCACTCAGCTAATGGGCAGCAAGAAATGTAGAGGACTTCACAGCTTATCCAGTCTCATCAGGCCCGTCTCGCTCCAACTGCCTGCCAAATTATGAACAGAACCTGCGTGTACTTTCCGCCCTATGCGCTTCGTCTGACGAGACAATTTACCTTCATTGTACTTTGAAACACTTGCATAGCTTGTGTCTTAGTAACGGTTTCGTTGTTAACATTAAATTCTTCCATTTACAAACTACATTTGTTGTTGGTGCGTTTGAAGAGTAGCGTTAAATTCAATGAATGGCTCTCCCATCTGAGGCTACTTACAACCGATGAGAGTACTCCTGTAATTGCTCTAAAATCCAGTATAAAAAAACTACAGAATGGCGTTCATGGCTGCAATAGACAGGTTGCTCACATCAATTTGCTTCTAGTGCTACCAAAACTACTGAGTTTGAACATGATTTTTATCGTCATTGCATTTCTTCGGAATGCATTCATATTTGAAGACTCCGTTCATGAAAAATGGGGCATCATCGAATAATAGAGAAACATAAGTGCTGGTCTGGGTTATTGCGAGTGTAGAATAAAAGTCCTGTTGTATAAGCTGTCATTGTTTTATCGCAACTATCATGCTGCATCAAAAATACTAGCATAACTGGCTTAAGTATGCCTAAATATATGGTTATCGGTTCACCTTAGTGCCACAATTTAGTATCGCTTAATTGTTCTTGTCTGTTCAGAGATTATACTTCGGTGAATCCGCCCTGTGTTCGATGACCATCCTCTAATGCAATATTCAAAGCAAAAATTATTTTTTACTCCAATGCATTGCATAAATAAGCTCAATTTATGAAATCACTAGTGATGGAACGAAAATGCAAAGTTACATATGTTGTGAGCAGATGTGACTGTAAAGAAATTAGCCTATTCTAATTCTTAATTCCTATTGTATGGCCTTGCAACAACTGTCTCCTTAATTGCCAAACTACTATTCATTTATTGAGGGCACGAATCTTATCGCTGATTAGAGCAGATAAGTAAAATGGGTTGTGTGGGAAGTAATAAGTATTCACTTTTTACACAACTTCATCATGGAGAACTAAGTTATGGAGACAGTATTCAATTTTAGTGATAAGATCTTATTTTTCTGTGATTTGATGCCATTTACCTACATGCATAGCTTTTGCATCAAGCAGTAGTGGCATTTACAGCCTGTGTTGCAGTTATCACTTGATGTAGTTCGCTACGAAGCAGTTTGGCTTTTTTATCGCAAGTTGGCGCCAGCGCGTAAGGCGTGCGTGTGTGCAAGGTGCTAGAAGACATCTTGAGTGTATGCAAACTAATCTTGATTTCTTTAGATTATGTCTGGCTCTTAAGTCCTGACTAACTACCTCCGTGCACGCGAGTCCCGCATTTACTTTTTTTCTTCTACTATGGGCCCTGCAACGACGTTTGATGGTTTTATCGCGCAGAAAAATCATAGTGAACCTTTTCTTCTGCTCTTTCTGGGGACTGTGGCTATGAGACGTTGATGTGTCTTTTATTCCGTTATGCTCTTAGTGGCTGCCTTGCCACCCGTTATGATTTGTTGCTTTATTGCTCCACCCAAGGATCCAAGGTGTGTGAGTGTGCAGCAACTGGCATCACATTTTTCCACCTCAGCCTCATGATGCGAACATTTGTTGTGGCTTTGAAGACAAGCGGCCTACAACATCTCCTAACACTTGATGTTTATTCCGGAAATGTCTTTTAAATTAAAAAATAGCTATTTGCAGATGTTTAGTGCAGTGAAAGATTTTCACGACATGTATGGAAATAAAATACCCCTCCCCTCTCTAAAAAAATGCTGATTTCTCGTGTACGACTTCGTACATAGAAACAGTTGAGCACTGATAGTTGTAAGGAAAGCTATACTGATAATGATCGCTCACGTTCAGAAATAATGCACAGAACAGCTACAACCCAAAATACACGAGTGTGTTAGTGTGTGAGAAAGAGAAAGAGAGTTAGAGTGTGTGCATGGATAGAGCACTGTCACAACTGCTCCGGTATTTAGGAACCGAAAAAGTGAACTCGAAGTTAATGCTGACAAATTACTTCAACTTCAGCGTACCAAGGTTGCGCTTATGAAGGGTAAGGTAGAACTGGATTGTGCACACGAAATATTGCTGTGAAGGCCACATTTGTACACGTTTCTAATAGGGCGTATTCTTTTTCTTATGTTTCTCAAGGTGGAACAAATGAATTCAAAAACAATTGTCTACATATGATAATTGAAGTAAATCGGAATCAGTGCCCCTCATGGGATACAACTATTGTATCTATGGGAATTAGCGCTCCCAGGGGGAAAATGTGTGAGGGCCCGAGCCAAGAGCTAGATGGGCCTTCTTTTTGTTGAAATAAAGCGTTTTTATGCTAAGGACCAATTTTTTCGTTTCACTGTTGTCCTGTTTTTCAATACCAACTACTTTTTTCTTCAACTTTTATCTTGTTTCGTAAACTTCTATCGCAACTTAATTGTTGCTATGCCTGTTCTGCATAGATTCCGCGTTCCCCTATCTCCACACTAAATGGTGCCTTCTTCCTTCCTCTCTTCGGAACGCTTTTTAGCGGTTAGAAGTCTTAAACTAACATCTAATCTAATCGGAATCAATGTAAGGTTTTAACAGTTCCGCGAGATTTGCAGCGCATCATTAACTGCAAATAAACATTTTTTCAAGTTTAAAAAGTTGAGATATTAGGCGAAACATGAGATAATCAAACCATGTCATTCGTTCCCATGTTCCCGTCATTGCAGATGTAAAACTAAGAAATTTTTAAGGCACAAGATCCCTGAAGTGCCAAGTGCAGTTGACCATCTGTAGCAAGGGTGAACAATTGAACCGACTGACGTCCCTCAAATTTGCCTTGATAACGAAGAATGTCTTTGTTAATCTTTGATCTCGTTGTTAATCTCCATTCAGTTGTTTTTATTCAAAAGATCTCACTATCAAAGGTTCAGCTGTTCTGGTCAGGAGAGCTCTACAAATAGTCGTCCGTGAACAATCTTGAATGAAAATCGAAAACGAGTGATGTCGTCAAAGAACAAATAAAAGAGCGCCGAGAATTTTATGGAAAGCTAATTAGAGAGAACTTCAGTCGAGACGCAGTAAAACAGCAATTTGCTCGCACAAAAGAAAATATTCAACAGTCTAAGCTACCAAGAAGTGTAGTGTCCAGCTCAGAGTTTGATCTGAGCACCTACTCGTATTTAATTTTTAAAGATTTTCTTTACAGAAGCAGATGTAAATAAAGCCTGAAAGGTAAACAAATAATAGTCAAATTGCTATTTTAAGATGAAGAAATGCAATGCTCGAAAATTTTATCTCGATGTTCCCTTCCAAATGTAAAACGTGTGACTCAACTCATGCAATTATTGACTGCGACTCCTATTTAAAAGTAATCCTTTTTGGTACGATACTCGCTGAATGAAGGGCTGAAAACGTTTGCGCCTGTTAAATTAATATTGTGGTTCGTTTATTCTAATTTATCATTCCTACTATGATAAAATCTTCACATGCTGAGAACGAGTGAATTACTTGCTGTACGTCGGCAGTATTAAATTTCAATTAGTGTAGCTCAGCCACAAGGTTGAGTGAGGGTGCTCGCTTTTCTCTTGAGTACGGAAGCGGCTGATGTTGTATGTGTATCTATGGAGGGCCTGAAGTAAAGATACTGACGGTCTCTGCGCAGTTATTTCCTGACTAGTTAGGCTATATTTTATAGCTGGCTATTTTTGGGGATAAAGATGAGACAAAGTTTTTTCTTTCAAACCACGTTTATTACGCAATTAATTTTTGGAGTGAGTCATGTTCAACGCAGAGCATTTCAAAGGTTCAGTCTTACACAGCATGAACCGTAAAACTTGCTATCAAAGGATTAGACTAGCCTGGTGTTGTTTTCTAAATGTCTGTTAGAACCAAAGGATCAACAATTAATTATTCGTTGGTGTTCTGAAGCACAGTGAAGTGAAGCAAGCATTTGTACGGTTAAGTAGAATACAATTCCTGGTAGTCTTTAAGTGAAACTCCCCTAGTAATTGAAAATATCCATTGAGGCACATCATTCAAAAATTGTATATCATATTAAAAAAACTCAATACTTCATAACATGCATCGTGCAAATATATTTAGACACCTTTTAAAGCAGGTTTTTAGTCATATGTATTTTGGACGTTTTGACAGCACAATTTACTAGAAACATCTGAAAATCAAAATGGCATGTGATTGGAGGTTATCATGAGATTTCATGTTTAGTTTTCGGTAAGTTTTCGGTAGGCTGGCTAAATGCTCAATGAGATGCGAAGCAAAAAAGAGTTCTGGAAAGATCTGAAAAATCATTTAATTGTTCCTCACACTGTAAAAATAAACTATCGTATTTCTAAGAACCTAAATATTCCTTTAAGGACTGTTGGTTACATAGCGAAGCAATGAAAGATGACTCGAGACGACAGAAATTCTTCCAAGATCAGGTGCAACAGGAAAAATTCCGATAAAAAGTTGATGAAACATGCTACATAAGGTTAGAACTCATCAATTTTGGGCAAGAAATGAAGGTCAAACAGACTTTAGTGGTGTTAGAACACAAGCCTGCAAGACAACAATTATTAGCTATGACTTTCAGCGATAAAATCTCGGTCTCCGCGCAAAACCCCCTTCGCTGAACAAACGTCAATTGAAATTGAAATAAATTAGTTACTTTCGACCACGATTGTGTTTTTTTTTATGGCTTCATGGCCATAATGTCCTCATGCTTAGAAAAAGATGGAACAGCCTACACTGACAAAAGCATCATTTCAACTGCAACATACGATGGCGGGAGCATAATGGTTCGGGGTTGCTTTGCTAAACAATTTGTAACATTGGAAGGAACTATGCGCAAAGGTATACATCGACACATGCTGAATTTTTTTTTAATTTGCTGAGAAACAATCTTGGATCTGTACGGCTGTTTCAGCAGGACAATGATCCTAAACACCGCCGAGCGCCAATGTAATTCGTGAATGATTCCAAAGCATTAATATCGAAGTATTGATTCGTCATTCTCAATCATTGGATTTAAAGCCGGTAGAAAGTAAGTATAGAAAACTCAATGTGCCCCAGAATTTGCTGAACTTACTCGGGCCCACAGGTAGCTATACTCAAATTTGACCATTGTACTAGACTTAAGAAACATTCTACTTCTGTATCACCTGTGGTAAATAAATTGCTTAAATTGTTTAAAATGTCAGATCTACGCAAGACGCCCATTAAACCTCAATGAATTGGAGCTGCACGTTTCTCACGGTCCTCTGAGAAAAAGGACTGTGCCAAGGAACAATGGGTTGAGATTCCAATGAAATCTTGTCAAGATTTTGTAAGAACTTCGAGGGACCGCCTTAGAGCTTCAATTCTGAATCGAAGATCTGTAACTGAATATTAAAGAGATTTCTATTAGGTGTTTAATTACCTATTTCCCTACATTTTTTTGCAAAATTTCATAAAAATTTTATGCGTGCGAAAAATATATCAGATTTATTAGTCAATCTTGTTTGTTGGTGTTAATCGCATCCTTTGAATAGTTGTAATGTGACTTAAACACATGCTTCGAAATCACAGTTTTGTCTCGCTTCTCGGTTTGTTTGTGAAGCAGGCAGCGTTCATCAAACAAAGGATTATTCATACGTAATAAGCCTGATCTACATATGTTCTTAAAATAACCATGCATGCCTGTTATGCAGTTTACAAACGTTTCCTTTGAAACTTTTGTTCACCTTAATTAATTTATTGCAAACAGTTTCACTGTAATACTGTAAAGTACTAATACGAATAAAATTATGCTGAAAGACAATTTGGAAAACGTATTCACGGACCATTTGTTTTAATAGCAATTTTATCTATGATTTTCATGAGTTTTAGCATTAAATTTGATTATTTTCAATAACGATGCAAAGCTCCATTCCTGATTAGTTAACATGCAGCTCTGAATTAATTAGGATGTCTAAATTACCTCTCCTACTCGACTGCTATGGTTCATTTCTCGCTTAATTACATCGCATTCGATTAGCCAGGATTAACTGCTCTCTGTGTGCATTCATTAGGCCAGGACAATACCCCCTCGTTCTGATTTTCATGCTTTTTGAGACGGCGCATGGGCGCTCATGGGGCCGGCATGTGGAGGTACTCGTCGAAGTTTTTTTTCAGCTACGAACCTATGTGTTTAGCTATCACGAAGTTGGGTTTTTGTGCCATCCTTCACCGAAGAGGATCACGAAGTTGGGTTTTTGTGCTATCCTTCACCGAAGAGGATCACGAAGTTGGGTTTTTGTGCTATCCTTCACCGAAGAGGATCACGAAGTTGGGTTTTTGTGCTATCCTTCACCGAAGAGGCAACGTAACAGTTGTTTTAGTATGTTTAAATTATCATTAACATGCATTTCTACAGTAAACAAAACAATGACGAGCAATGACGAGCAATGACAAACAATGACAAGCAATGACGCGTCAATGAAGGACGCGTTTCATTTTGCACTATTTTTCGGATTTCCATTCAAAATCCTACCTCATCGTGCAGGACCGCGTTTTCATGTGTTTGAGCTTTTCAAGAACAGTGAATGCATGAAAGTAGAAAGCGCTTTCCCAGCACAACACATTTGTTCGAGTGCGGCGAAATAAATCTTGAGCTTTGCACCATGACGACCCATACATTTCGCGGCTCGTTGCGTGCATGCCTACGCACAGCACGCCTAATCGGACACCTGACCGCGCTCGCCACGACTAGGAAATGAACCGCCGATCTAATTATCGTTCGCAATTGACCGTGACACCGGCTCCGTGCTTCACCAGTCAACTTGCAAGCAGCAGCGAGCAAACGGCTAAGGTCAGGCTTGTTGGCTCTGAAAATTATTGCTCCTTACTAGCCATTCGAATCAAGGATTCTGATTTTAAGTTTCCTTTCGCATACCCAAAATAAAATGGCCTCTAACTTACAAGACGTTAACCAGGCTATTTCGAAGTTGAAATTCTAGGTTCGCGACTAGGGTCTGCATTCCAGAATTCCGGATGATTTGTGGCTGATATTTCCCAGTCCGGGAATTTCTTTTTTCCCGAGAATTCCCGGGATTCTAAATAGTTTATATATTTCAAGATATGAATGAGAAAATAACTTAAGATCATGCTGTTTGATATGATTAATCAATTAGAGAGCTTAAGATAGAACTTGAGTGCTTTAATATTATTCCAATTTACATCACTACAAAGTGTACGAGTAGTCTCCACTATCTACCACTAAGAATTACCGTCGTGTGTTCATTTATATGTTTCGTGTCACGCTCTTAAGAATAGATAGGAAGAAATTAGCACTGTTGGTCATAGGTTCAGTTCACTGGTAAATTAATCCTCATTTTCGCTGTCCAAATGCACTAAAACAAGTCACTTTCAAAAGTCCTTTCAAAAAGGCCCAGAACCTTATATATACTCGGGTCCGTATCGTGGATACCAAGTTCAGCATGGTATTGCATGTTACAATATCCTATACACAAGCTCGTAATCTAGGATAAGACACGAATAGCTATAACTGTATACTTCTATTGCGGCTCAAAAATACTATATTCTACGTGTTTATTGGTGCCGCAAGAAAAATAAGTTACCTTTGAAACAAGCTTAAGCACGGAAACTTCCCTCGAACGAAAATTTGTTCAAGAAATGTATTGACTCCCGTCATTTTTGACGAGCCTTGTACACTAGTCTCATAATATAGTTCAACTATTGCATCAGAATATATTTTGTGGTTTGGTTTTACAGGTAAAAAGAATAGACCATGATAGATCCGATGGCAACGGCCGATGTAGAAACTAAAGCCTTTGTGTGGCGATACTATGTTAAAGATGCAACTGGAGAAAGTGCAAAGTTTATAAAGTGCGGCAGGAGTTCACTTTCCAAAGGCTGGTCTACCAGTGGTTTGTTACGTCACCTAAAGAGTGAACACAACGTAGTAAAGCCTGAAACTGTAGACCCAGTTGCGTCAACGACATGGTAGCTGAGAAGACAGAATTCGCATTGGACCAAAGCGCCCTCATGCATAGGAGAGCAGTAGTGAAAGCACTAAACCTAAACAAACAAAATTAACAAGTGTCGTAAAGGTGCATCACAGTACTCCGGAAGAACAAGTGACCGAGCTTGTAGCAGTTGATGGCGTGTCAGTAAATACAGTTACAAAGAGTGAATTCATTACAGAATCCTTCTCAGATAAAGGTTTATCGCTCTCTAAGCCGTCAAATACAGTGATGGGCATGTGTAACAAAGTACAATTGCACAAATGTAAAATTTTAGAGAAATTCCGGAATCCCGGTAATACACGGGATTGTCTTCCAGAAATCCCGGGATTCCGGAATTTCCATTTTGTCCCTAAATTGCAAGCTCTAGTTGCGACTTACGTAAGGGAAACTGCTCAATATTGTCAATTCTGGTCGATTTTGAGAATAATTGTTCTAATTTTGTTTTTGGTAATATTCTCTATTTTGAGGTTGATAGCTTCATAGAAAAATGCCACTAGCTGGCGGCACGCTTGCTCGCATTCTTGTCCGCTCAGAGGGATACAACTATTGTATCTATGGGAATTAGCGCTCCCATGGGATTTTGTGAGGTCCCAAGCTAAAGGTTAGGTTGACGTTCTTTTTGTTGAAATAAATTAGGTTTTTCGTTTTGTTACGAACTATCTTTTTTCGGTTCACTGCTGTCCTGTTTTTTAGCACCTACTACTTTCTTCTTCAACTTTTATCTTGTTTCAAGTGCTTTTTTCTTGGCTTACTGTTTGTATGTACTTTATGCGTAGATTCCGCGTTCCCTTAACTCCATATTAAATTATGCCTGCATCTTTCCTCTCTTTGAAAATCTTTGCTGTGGTTAAGGGAAGCCGAAACTTTCTTATTATCAATCAATCAATCTCTTTATTGTGACCAGTTGAAAGTGGGTTGCAGGCGGCTCGATGACTGAGTGACGACTTCCCCGTATGGAAGTTTGAGTTCTACTCGTGTAACGATTTGTTTGAGTTATACAAGCCTGAAAGCCTCATAGCGCAGACAATTAAAGCAGGCGCTTTGGTGTAGCGACGAGACCTCAGAGGAAACAGTGGAGCGAACAATACGGGTAACAGTGTTTACTCCTGTTGTTTATCTTTGGTCAAATATCTTACTTTTAAAGTGACTTGTTCTTCAACTCGACAATTAGACAAAGAGGTTTTTTATGACGTTGACATTTTTTTCTTCGTTGACCAGTGTGCTCGAAGAATAATTCGGATGACCTGCGCAGTATTTTAGGTCCGGCGTTATAATGTTGTGTGATCGAATAACACGCGTGAGTAATCGGGACTGCCTAGCTGTCTCTCTCACTTCTGATGACATTGTTTACGTTGCAGAAATGAATATCAAAAGAGGCAGTTGTAGACTGAACGTTAAGACGAGAGCATCTAAAGTGAACAATGTGTTCTGGTGGTTGTGAGCGCTCACCTTTCTTGTAAAATGGACGAGATTTTGAGGCCAAGTAATCCTAGCTCGGTGTTTCTTCTCCATGTGGAAAAAATATTTAGTCACAATTCCCCACTCGACTCACACGTACATGAAATGGGTTTCATTGCGACCTAAAATAACTAAAATTGCTACTGGTGAAACTTATGAGGCAAATAAGAAAAAAAGTATGAAATTCCTTAATAACTTGATTTTGATCTATATTTTTGCAGTTTTTGTGAGTAAATGTGACAACTTACTTTTGAGCAGTCATGTTAAGCTCGTCGAGAGAGCTAAACAACACCACAGGTCCGCCACGCGTCTGTGTGCAGCACGGCGAGGACCAGCGACCGGCGTGTCTGAGGACCCTACGACCGTCCAGTCAAGTTCGTTTTTTAGAAGGAATATTCGTGTGAAGAATCCTCATTACTCATCAGAACACTGTGAGTCGCCCGTAGGATTGGCGTTCAAATGACTAGCAGCTTAACTTTACGATATTAAAGCAGCTCCCCGATGTAATCGCTAATTGGGTGCCAAGCTTCGTTCGGAAGAAGCTCCGTCGAGTGCGACACTATCAATGATTTATGGCCCCCTATAAATGCACGCTCACTTCATTCTAATGAATTAGAGCGTTCATCATTCTCTACCAGGCCCGTCGCTGATACCGATCTATTCAACGTTAAATCTCTGATGATGCTTAAGTTACGCTGTGGCTAAGTAAGGAGGCAATATCCACTGTCTCGTTAATTGATTGCGCATTATTTTATTCCGAACTTCAACTCCATACAACTCGGGATCGTTATCGTATGTCGATATAGTGGCAGTGATCGAAACTCTCTCTTCCTCTCTTTCTCTGTTTCTCTTCCTCTCTCTTTCTCCGTTTCTCTTCCTCTCTTTCTTTTTTCTCATTGAAAAATTATGCTAAACCCTCTGATAGTAGCAGTAAAGGGCTGAAGTTTTTCATAGTTTTAAATAATATTAGATGAAATAAAGACTACATAATTTTGATTTAAAGCAGATAAATACTTTTAAAAGTTTCACGAAGTCTATTCAAATTCACTTCCCATTCAGTGACTTCAGGGAGACGAAAACGAGTGCCACCTTACGGGTGTTACACTCACATTTCTAAGCCTTCATTTAACATTGGAAAAAATTTACTCCTGTGAATTAAACTCTATACTTAGTTTACACGTTATAATTACATTACTACCAATCTTGGGATTTAGGTACGTGGAAAAACTTGACATTTGACGGAATTGTAGATAGAGAGGATTTTTGTCAACATGCTTCAGCTTATTTGATTAGGCACTTAACCGTCGTCTACACCTGTAGCTGTATTCATTTCCATGTAACTCACTCCAGATGATTTGCGCGCGTGAAAAAGCTCCGTCTAAGCAGTTAAATTCTCGGAGACCAACGTGGTCCTATCAATTCAGTTTTAAGAACACTTTTGCAGGTAATGCTTCCATGTATAACACTATTACTCTGTTTCATATTTCTCATCCACGATAAAAGGAAGACCTCGTATCAAATGCTTGTGAGAATAGCCAACAGATTACCGAAAAAAAAACAGTAACGAACAGCAAAAACAAAAATGTTTCGATCCAATCTCATCTTTGAGTGCCTTTGTTCTACCGGTGAGCATCATCGTTAGATTGCTATGGTGATTGTTCTTTCAAAGAAGTGTACGTAGTGGTTCCACTGTGTTCGCATTTTCTATGTTTATATATCCATCTTTCTAAATCAATTATCAACTTCATACTGTACAGCAAGCTTCAGCATGTCTCTTTAATGAAGTGTTAATCCTTGTGACCTTTTTCTTTTCCCTTCAATGTTCTATAAGATAATCGTTTGACTGCACATTTCAATATATCAACAGAAAATCATCACTTTGACGAAATAGTTTCAATTCGACATCAGAAGCAATTATAGGTGCAAAACAGCTTGGATCAAGATCATTATATGACAAGATTCATTATACGTCAATATGTCAATTACGCCATACGAACGCCGTCAATATTATTGATGATACTCATCTCACTCATTGGTCTCTGGATGATAAATTTTGGTAAAGATCACCAAGACCCGTTACTAAACATTTCAATGCAGACAAATTGAGAGCAAGCGTCACAAAGATGGTTGTTTAGTGACTACACGTGAAGTCTGGAGGCAAAGCTCCATATTTTGACGATAAAAGGGGTTGAATATCAAAAACATCACAAGGGAAGCGGAGAGACTGCAATACTATTTACCTCGTGTTCTGAAGAATGCCGATCTGAGCCTTCCGAGGGAAGCCCTCCCTTTCTCTCTGCGACATCGTCGCAATATTGTTTCAGAAAAGTTTCTTACGCTCTTAAAGACATCTGACAATGACGGATTTGAACAATATTCTCACTATGTTATGTTCTAATTATATGATTATTCCTCTGCTTCTGCACCAGATGTTGTGCTTCAGTTTCAGTTGACAGCACAACAGTTTCAGTTATACTACCGCTACGGCATCGGATGTGAAGGTCCTATTAAAATGCTGATGTTTTACATCATAGTTCTATCTCCGTCATCATGACTTTTTTCTTGTCACTCGAATATTTCATTGATGATTCAAAAGTCACATAAATCATCCGTAGTTAATGTCAAATATGTTCAAGATGTCGTGATCCCTCATCATTGCCAGCATTTCGCTGTGGTCGTATGTTGATCTGCTCTATATGAGCTGCCATTTATTTCTTTCGTCGTGATATGTGGTATATATCACTTTAATATATTTTTATCAATAAGGCGTGACTTATGTCCTCGCCATGATTTTGATTTATTGGTAGCTAAAGCTACGCTGCCACCACCTTTAGAATAAGGGAAATTGAATATTTATAATATCAAAATTAATGAACTGATAATGATATATTAGGTAACGCTTTTCCATGCCTTTTATGTCTTTTCTCATCTTTTCAGAACACAGGTATTGATACACTTGTAACCAAGATGAAGATTTAATTATAAAGAATCAATTAAACGCGCATTACAATAATGAATAACTATTCCTGTTACATAATGGTACTAACACAAGATATCGCTTGCTATATCGAAATAAACCTACGATCTGAGTATGTCGTGAAATTGGGGTAACAATACGAAGCTATTTAATGAAATGAGAAACTTATCTTATAGGGAGAGATGTGAGGTATCTCGGATTTCGAAATGGTGGAATGCCAGCCTGGTACGTTCGGTGTGGCGGTAGACGCTTGATTGTTATGATATTCTGAGTCAATTAAGCTGGCTTACGGTGATAAAAGTGTTCCACGTTTTGAAATCACTTCACGACGAGTTTGTTGAAATAATGTTTATAACACCAGCGCCGGCACCCGTAGGGCGCAGCTAAAAAGATTGGAACGACACACTTCTTACTTATGTGGAGTCGCCTGCCTAACTTTATATTGACAAAGAGTATATTAGCCTGCGCTCCAATGGGCGAGGGCAGACAAGCCTGTAACACACTTCTGGTTTTGATGGTGTGTCACACTTAACAGCCTGAGTTCCCTCGGCGTCCCTTCCTCCGCGCAGTCAACCCGCTAGAGCTGGGACTTTGCCTCGTTCAAACGATGTTCTATAGAAATATGGAAATCATTCTAACGTACATGGAAATATGCCTAATTGAATCAATAATCCCTATATGAGTTCCCATGATGAAATACCTACTAAAATACAAGAAATATTCTTATAAATAGAAGAATTACAGATTAAGGATAAATTGAATGGTAGTAAATGGCAACCTCAGGCACTCGCTGAAAGAAACGACGGTGCAACATGGTCGATACAATGGCTGTAGCGTGGAGGTTCGTTCAGATGTCGGGCTTCTAGAAGATTCTTGGTAGAGTGGGCGTCCTTTGCATCCGTAGGTAACTCGCGATGAAATATCTCTCCAAATATGATGATCGACGCAGTTCTTCTTGGAAATTCGAAATGAATACGCAGACCTATCGTAACATTCAAAGTATTCCATAGCACAGAAAAAATTTTTCTTGGACGCTAGATATGATGAATCATCTCAATGACATCAAAGTTTCAAAGGATTAGGTACTGTGATTATTTTCGTACGGTCAACTTACTACTCCCTCCTTAACGGGTAAGTAAGAAAACCGGAACCATTTTAATGATTCATTGTGTAAAAAAAAAGAATTCAGGAATTACCTAGTTCAATAAAGATATACGTAATACATCAAATGAAGCTAATAGATCTAAGATCATTCTATGCATCAAAGATAATACTACGCGTAAATTAAAACCAACGCGCTAACGATGATTCCACACGTGAATGATAATTAATCCTATGTGTAACTTATATGGCATCAAAAGAGCTCATGTGAATACAAGTAAGTTATTGCACTTAGCTTTGCTTGTGGGTTCCCGGTTTACGATCCTCGAACTCAGAGCTACAGAAATACCGCTCTGCTTAAAGCTGCCTCGAGACCACGAGAATGAACGACCACTGAATGCTGGGAGCATTAATTTAACTTATAGAGGGAACTTTAAGTGCTTCTAAAATCAATTGAAATCAACCTAACACAACGGTGTAATGCAATACAGAGACACGTAAATACATAACCAGTTATATATAAACAAAAGATTTCAAGCCCGTTGTTAGTCTAAGAGACCATTCGGGCACAAGTATCAAAAGGTGAAAACAGCATTAAGACTTATCTACTAACTTTCTTAGAAATGAATTTCTTAATACAAATAGAACCACATAGTAATCCACTAAAGTGGAAACTTTTATATTGTTTAAAGTTAGCTATAGTTCACGTCGAAACAGGCCAATTGGCTTCAGTGAATAAGACAACGGGCGCGATTACACTACCATGACAAATCAACAAAATGACTCATGAACATACGCGATACGGGCCGAGCTGTTCAAAGTTAAACCAAAATGATGATAAGTTGTGTATCTTATCATCATGATGACGTAACATTCCTGCTTATTAGTTGTTAGCACGTCATTCAAATTTTTATATGACGATACAGGGATTTTTATCAAAAAATTCCTCGCATGCCCGAGGAGCAGGCGGGGCAGAAACAACGACTTTTTCCAATCACAGTCCTCTCAATTGCCTCCGCTTCCCAGACAAGGGTCGTGCCTTCAAGTATCAAGACCGTATCGTGACGGTTAAATCTAGCCGCACGAGCAAGCAAAGTCGACCGATAATGATTTATTGAAGTCCTATTTTCAATAGAAAAAACATCTCTCATCGTCGACGTTTGGCATCTTCGGTTAGGTATCGTCGTTCTTCTTGAAACCGTTTGTGTTGCTTTGGGTTTGGTGTTGTGAACTCCATAGATAATGTTCGGTTCAGGTCATATAGGGCGTCCCCTATTACTTCATTCGAAGATGATGGCTTCTGTTTTTTTATATGTAGAGCTTTATGAGATGACTCATATCACTATCAACCATTAATACTTATTTTAAAGGGTTGCCAGTAACGTCCTAAATAATTTTCCTAAGAAGCCGAATCAATAATGACTGAGAAAGAATATCAAAAGGGAAAATTTCTCTGGGCATCAACATCTAGCAGCTTGCGGGGCGAGTCTTCGTTTGAGTGTTGCTTCGGTGAGTTATTTGGGATACGACGCCGATGTACGCCCCGTAGTACGAAGGAATGTTGTCTGAGCGTTCGGTCCTAGACAATTAGAGCGTCTCTTTCGTCTCACTCGCACTTTTGTCATTATTCTTTTTGGATTGGAATGGTATCGGCGTTTGATGTTGAGCGTTTTGAGATTGCGTATAAGAAAAAATGAACTTAATCGTTTTAAATTATTTCCATCGTATAGCTGTTGACTAATTTACACTAATGTACGGCCGTTAGTAACCAATCTGCTTCTGCTGTTATCTCATCGTTAGGCAGTCGTACGGAGGACTGTTACAGCAAATTTTTCCTGCATCTCGTTCAACTCTTCCAACAAGAATAAAATGTAAATATTGCACGAGACTCGGCTCAGTAGGAAATTCAATAGCTCACTATTACATTCCTGTATTTCGTCTATCTCGTTATTATGCAGCAAGAACGAAAATTATGTTCATTAATTTCCGAACAAAAGAGTGCGTGGAGGATTGATCCTCAGGAATCTAGGGCTCTCTCAATAATTGGGCCTCCACTCGACGGTTCGACAGCTGCCAAGCTTAGAGAAAAATTTTTGCTTCAGGGACCGAGCAATTGGATTATTGACGCCTAATTGGAAATATTCCTCAGAGCGCGCCGCATGCTCCGTATAAAATTTTCTCGAGAGCGAGCCTGGAGAATACTTAATAGCTCAGGAGCTGCTGCACTTCAATCTATTTCGCCGAAAATAGGCATCAAAATGCTCTTATGCGTTATGAATTCGTGCACAAGAATTTTAATTGTAAAATATTATGCAATGAAATATGGCCAGACATAATTTAAAATAAATTGCAAAAGAATTATGGACCGTGCAAGGAACCATTCTCGTATTTATTCTTTCATGATTATTTCACTAATACATATAAGTATCATTGTGTGTAACGAAATAAACACACAAACTGTGAACATACTATTTCATGTATATACAGGGTGTTGGTGGAACTCTTGGTACAAACTTCGGTTACTAGTAAAAAATACAAATTTAAACACTTTTTCATCAGTGAAAAAATATCGAAAAACGCTTAGTTTTTAATTATTGGGCTTGGCAGTTTTTAATGCTGCGCTTCAAGAACTCACGGCGATCCTAATTAACTACATGCACTAATGTTCAATAATAACACACGAGGGTAATGAAAACGGTAAATAACATGAGGTACTTTAATAAATAATAGAAAGTAACGCATCAAAGTAGGTGTTCAAAATTTCGACCATTAACATAGATCCACGCACGACACCTTCGTCGATGCGAGTTGCGTACGTTATTAAACATTCCTGGGTTGTCAGCGATATCTCCAGCAGCGACTGCAATTCGAGCAACAAGGTCTTCTTCCGACTCCAAAGGTGTCGCATAAATCAGAGATTTCAAGTGCCCCCAAAAGAAAAAATCTAACGGAGTCAAATCAGGTGATCTCAGTGGCCAGGACACAGCACCACCACGACCAATCCATCGATTTGGAAATTGTTGGTCAAGAAACCGTCGCACATTTAGAGCATAATGTGCCGGAGCTCCATCGTGTTGAAAGCAAAGTCGTCTACGAATACCTAATGGCACATTTTCCAATAAACCAGGAAGGACTTCTTCAAGAAAGATTTTGTACACACCTCCAGTAAGACGCTCTGGCAGAATGTATGGACCAATGAGTTGATTGTGCACGATACCTGCCCAAACATTGACAGTGCAGCGATGTTGGTGATGACGTTCATGGATGACATGATGGTTGTTCTGCTGCCATGAGTGAAAGTTATGATAATCCAAAATTCCATCTCCGCTGAAGGTTGCTTCATCCGCAAACAGCACACACTCTGCAAAATTGGCATCTTCTACCCCCCGATCTAAAAACCACTGCGCGAATCGCTCACGAGGACCATGATCAATGGGAAGGAGACCCTGGACTCTCTGGAAGTGATGCGGATGATAATTATTCCGGTTCAATACATGTCACACTGTACTATGGTCACGAATACCCAAAGATGCTGCTGCGCCACGGGTGCTCGTACGCGGGTTTCTACGGAAATGTTCCAACACTTCTTGCTCTCGATGATAATTTATTGGGCGACCAACGTCTACTCTGTTTACACTAAAACTGCCGGTTTCCGTCCATCTTCGGTGCAATGCAGTGAATAATCGATGATCAGGGACTTCTCGATTAGGGTAACGTTCGTGATAGATTCTTGCGGCACGTCTTGCATTACCATTAGCAGCACCATAAGTGAAATGCATGTCTGCCATTTTTGCATCTGTGAGGCGATACATCTTACCACTTCAGAACCACGGTGCTAACTGACAAAATATACACATACGCTTCTCACCAGGGGTCGCTAACGTTGACTTGGAATTTCTAAAAATTTCCCGAATCTGTGAATCAATGTTTTAAACTGTAAATAAACATGTTCGATTCTGCCAACACTTGTTCATTCTAATTCCCCATATTGCCCTTATTCCTGTCTGTTGCGAAATGGCTGTTGTGTTCTTGTAGCGTAGCATTAAAAACTTCTAAGCCCAATAATTAAAAACTAAGCGTTTTTCGATATTTTTTCACTGATGAAAAAGTGTTTAAATTTGTATTTTCTACTAGTAGCCGAAGTTTGTACCAAGAGTTCCACCAACACCCTATATAAGAATACACACGTAGATATAAATACGAAGGCTTAAAAGAATTAACTTCAATTATAATGCATACGCTTTCGTATGACAACCACTCTTATGTGCCGTCAACTAAACTTTTTGAGAATGCCATCATTGATCGGTTTTTGACAGAAAGGATTGTGAAAATTTTAAAAATTCCCTAGTCACAAATTTTGACATCCCTTAACGTTATTGGGATATGCACAGTAGAAAAATTCCACATCATCCTCTTTAATACTATCCGTTCTACTTACGCAATTCAATCAGCTGCGCTGGAGACTAATCTTGACAATTTCTTACCTGGCCGCCATTAGCTTTACGGCCTTCAATTGAAGCCTGGAGAGCGCAATAATTGAAATTTCAAAATTATGGTGCCACTATAGTTATCATTGCTCCCGTATGCCTATATTTCTTGCCACTTCTGAACCACCGGATGTGAGTTAGTGGTGCAACTTTCTTAAGCAGGAACTCCGAAATGATAGTGACAGGCAGCT
Organism: Platorchestia sp. MABIK; assembly: GCA_014220935.1. Taxonomy (NCBI): domain Eukaryota; kingdom Metazoa; phylum Arthropoda; class Malacostraca; order Amphipoda; family Talitridae; genus Platorchestia; species Platorchestia sp. MABIK. The sequence goes on along the minus strand of JACJUY010003093.1, from coordinate 62,414 downwards.
TTTAAAATTGCAAATATCATTCTCGTTGAAAAGGGGATACTCAATTATAACAGCAAGTATTACAAATAACCGCCAAGTTATTTCAAGTGCCATTGAATTGAACTTGATTTTCCAACAATCTTGAGATAAAATTCAACCTATCAAAAATCTATAGCTATTTCCGAAGATTTCTGCCACTTGCAACGGATTCTATTTCCACTTGCAGGCTACAAAAATAACAATGAGCGTTTTATTTTCAGCCATGCAGTTGTGTTCGAGCTCACAAATGGTGTGAAGTTGTTATTTTTTGTTCAGTAGCTAATGCAAATGAGCGGTGGCACTTGTAAAAAGAGGTGATTGAGGTGCCCTGCGCACAGGTGCACGGGCAGCGTGCATGGAACACCGTTAAAAATTTCGTAATGTTGTGCATTGCTTAAATACAGTTTGGAGTTGTACTGGTGACAGATTAACATTTGAATTCAGCGCTTCTGCTTCTTGACAAAGTTGCTGACATCCGTTGCAACTTTCAGCATGGCCATTCTGGAGGTATATTCATGAAGTCCATCTATACTTTGGAAAATTTGTAACTTTACGAATTGTGAATCTTGAACCTGTAAACCAGAACCTGTAAAATTACCAGAAAACTAAATATATCAGCCCTTGAAAGTAGCTCTAGTGTATTGTTCGACATTGTTTTGTTTTACATTATACTAAAATTCAAAAGAGCTTGAAAATGCCTCCTTTTTGAAAATTACTTTGGCTCTCGACGTCAACAGAAGAAACGTTTAACTGTCGTCCTTGCATGGCTGAACTCAAATATTCATCTAAAAATACAGCTAAGAATTCAGAACTGAATCCAATAAGAAGCACTCTATAGGAAATGTGGATATAAATGAACAATATAATTATTAACGAGACGGTATCCGTAAGCAGCAAGCCAAGATTAGGTAGCGACGTCCCGAAGCCTGCAGCCTGCATGTAGCAACCAAGCCAGGCAGTCACTCGAGCTAGCATTTGTGGTGCATATTTAATAAACATAATTTTCGTCCGTCTCTCTTGGGGTCAATTCGTGATATTTTTCTGAAGTACATATGGACGCCGTGAACATCTTGGGTAGGAGAGCTGTCTCAGTGAATGAAGAAAGTTGCAATCATGGTGTGATGTAAATTCGGTCCTTGGAGAGTTGTTTTTGTGTAATTCTTACTCTACATTCTACGAGCTTTAAGGACAGCGGTTGAAGTATTTTTTTGGCGTACAACGATGCTTACCGTCCATGCCCAATCGCACCGCACATGTAAAATTCTGTAGAAGCCTTTTAATGGACGATAACCATTAAAGCTGTCAAAATCATTCAACTTCCTTAGCCCGTACATTATGATGGGTGAGCCTTTAGCGTATGGCACAATATCTCGTGATCGGATGTGAGCGATGTGTTCGGTATGTTGCGCGTCGTTTATTTCAAATGTTTCTCTCGCGTGCTGTTGACATGCTGTGCCCCATTTTCGTTCGCAAGGATAAGTTTTACTTCTTACTGTACATTAATGCCAAAACTAGAATGGCCACAAGTTTCAGTTGCTCCTTGCAACGTTTCCTCGCGTCGAACGCCGAGCGACAGAAATACCACCCCGCTCTAAGCCGCCTCGAGTCCACGAGAATGAACGACCACTGAATGCTGGGAGAATTCGCTCTTGTGCCGCTAAGCGTGATTAACGACGAAAAACCAGGGAACGGTACTGCAAGGCACAAAAGTGTTTTCAAAGTTCCCACAAAGGAGTGCTGTGATATTCGAAGGACATCTAAGTCCTGGCTAGAAAGGGCATTATAGTTATTCTACCGGCGGGAGAAACATCCATTCATCATTGAAATATTTGCATGCGGGTATGATTTAGAGAAATTGCAGTTATAAAGGGTATAGTATTTGCGGTATACACTTCTTTCTTACAACTTAATGTAGAATGGAGCAAAGCGTCAATGTATCGACACATGTTCACATGTGTGATTTAAGATATTTGGCACCAACACTCAATTAAAAACTGGAGAATCACGCCTCTAATAAAGTATTGAGTATTTCGCTAATCTGATCAATGTTTCGGGATCATGGTATTTAGTTTATTTGCTGTTTTCGGTAATCCACGCTTGAAAAAGTAATACATGGCACTAGCGTCTTAAGCAGCCAAATATTCGAGCTTCAGTTTGCGCTTACATTTGGCAAGATCAACGAAAACCTAATCGTTAACAGTTTTCTGGAGAAATTAAAGGCAACTAATGATGAAAATTACATTCACTGCTCTCTGTTGTATTGATATCGAAAATCTCACAGGGGGACTATGTGAGGTCCCAAGCTGAGGGTTAGGTGGGCCTGTTTGTTGAAATAAAATATTTTTTCCGTTCTGTTAAGGACCAGTTTTTTTACTGTACTGTTAAGGACCATTTTTTTCCGTTCACTGCTGTCCTGTCTTTCAGCACCTACTATTTTCTTCTTCAACTTATATCTTGTTCCATGAATTTCTTTCTCAATTTACTGTTCCTTGTGCAAGGATTCCTCGTTCCTGGATCTCCATCCTAAATGGGGCCTTCCTCCTTCCTCTCTTTAGAATTTCTTGGTTGCGGTTAGGGAGACTTAAACCAACGTCTAATCTAATCTTTATATCGAAAATTTACGCAGAGCCTTTGTTCTGTGAATACCTGCAATCTCTCACCAAAACGTTTGATCATCGGGTAATAACTTTGAGGTCAACACTGTTGCCTCACACGGAACGGAACACGCGATTGCATCTTCTCGTTCTCCAACGTAGAAACTTGCTCTTGAATTATTGTCCTCCGAGGAACTGTACCGTACGCTTGCTTGAAATTCATGCTGTAGATATTGTAGAGATTACCGTCACTTTTAAGAATACATTGAAAATAAATTAATCATTTAGACTTTTTTTTACGCTACTAGATTGCTCCTTCAAGATTTGATCCACACGGCAGGAGAAATTGTGTTTCATTAGCAGAGCTTAAAAGATTCAAAACTGTTTCTTGATAGAAAAGCATCACAATCTGAGTTCAGGGGCTTGTAGAAAAAACGAACCAAAATGCTTCAGCCGTCATCATACCCTTTAATTACGAGTCCAGATGTCGCATAGCGCTTACCCTAACGCTAAGGTATACCTTTTGCGTCGCCGTCTCCAACATCACATAGCGTTTATCCTAACGTAGCACAGCGGATAGGTAACCGTGTGCGCAGACACAGCGCAGTCTCCAACTTATCTGTGATCGCCAACGACTCTTTTGGGTCGGAAAGTGCCCGGTCGGCAGCTCGTAAATCTGCGGCTTACACGTGTAGATACGTCACGTGGCCGTGTACGGCTGTCGGTTGGCCATGTATACACGTGTTGCGATCTTCGACAGGCGACTCCAGCAAACAAACAGTGCCGATACAAAATACTTCTTTTAGGCCTCTCTGATGCGCTCCGTTGTAGAGACATGTGACTCTCAAAACAATGTAAAGCTGGCTAAGGAATAGATGTTGTCTCGAGCATCACTCAGCAAAGTGTTGTGTATTCTCGTTAAAGTATTTCATTAAAATACCACTTAATACTGTTGCAAAAACGCTCATTCCTTTGTGTGTCGATTTTTATTTCACCATCCCATAAGCTCGTAAATATTTTTCACATCTTGCACTCATACAGCAACACACGATTTGAACAATTTTTTATGTTGGGGTTCTTACACAGCCAAGCTGACCATCAGGCATTATTCACATGCAAGTGCTGTGGAGACTGTACGGGCTGCTCATAACTCGCAGGTACATGCATGAGCTTCAGTTTTGAAGCGACGGAACCGGCCGCTCGCCCCTAAGTTTCCGTGGCATAAATGGTGATAGGAATCCTGAGTACTGGCCGAACAAGCATCTCGGCTGATGCATCCATGATCGTAAAGAGGCGCGCGTTATCAGCTGCGGAGGATGAACAACATCAGCTGCCGAGTTACGGCAGTGGTCGTAAGCAGCATGAGTGTCCTGCTACCTTCTCTGGATTTCCGTTTTTCATGTGATGTGTAACACTTCTTGTTTGCTTCAGTCATCATCCTGTCTCCTAGAGCTATGTATGTGTTTTCCTTATGATGACAGATTTAACTATTTTCAAGTGAATTTAAAGGATTCGGTGTTAGTTCCTGAGTCAAAGAGAGACTTAACTCTCGTCAGAGCTACACATACAATTTCAAATTCTTTCACCTGTTAGTGTACTGATGTACAGCGCTAATGCATGAATCGCAACCGTTATCCCACCAGCGTACTGAGGTACACCAAGCTTCTGAGATTGTCGTCTGATTGCTACCGGGTGTCATTTTATTTATACTTTCGACGTGTTTTATATGAGTGGCGATCGTATTGACTTCTTACAAAGTTTTCGTATGCTTCGTTTTTTGAACTAAGTTTTTCTCCTTGTTGGGCTGACAGTGTTTTCATCGTATGCAGCAGCCTGGAAAGAGAACAATGGCGTCACTGTGGTGGCACAGAGCAAATGTGCAAATTAACCATGTTTGCCTTATATTCAAAGAAATTAAAATCGAAGCTTATGTATTTTTACAGACTAACCATTGAAAGATTTTTTTTTATAATTTACTCTTTGCCGTCACGGGGGAAGTACGCGAAGTCCCGAGTTGAATGTAAGTTACTGCACTTCTACAAGCTTAGAAAAGTAATGACTCTATTGCAAAGGAAGAGATTACCCTGATGGACAGGCCAGGCCGGAGTCCCGACGTGTACCCTATCGAAAATGTATGGGAGATAATTTAAGAGAAGGCTCAGAGAAGAAATCTTCAACACCAAGATCACTTGTGGGATTTACTGAAAGAACTAAAGTCATGTGGGAGACGATGAAGTTTAAGTCACAGGAAATAAAGGAATGTTTACCAAACACTGAAAGAATTATCGAAATTTTTAAATTAATCGATAGTTTTACGATTCCTTAACTTTTGAAAATGGAGTTATTCTCCAATTTTTCCCAAATTGAAACATTGTTTCAAAATTTTTATAAGTCGCGTAAGCATGAGTTTAGTTCATAGATATTTAGAAATTGAACTCATTAATATTTCTAGAAAGTTTCCCATAACTCATCTAATAATGTTTGAGTAATGAACTATTAATACTTTGACTGCGACGTGAGCCTCTGGTGGCTACGGAAGGAATTTTCATAATGCTACTGGCCGAACAGTAGTCACTCAATTTTCATAAATATTGAATCAAAGTTAAATGAAAGCAGGATCCAGTAAATTTTGCTTTTTTTAACATTGCGTACCACAATTGACTTTAAATTTGAGTTGAATATTAAACTCCAGTTTTACCTGCCGTAGTCAACATGTTAAGGGCTGCGCATGTTGTTGTTTCCGTTCCTCATATTATGACCGCTACTGTAATATTGATCATTTAAACCTAATTTTTCTTGGATAGATTAGGTTTCACAGAACAAGCACGCCAGGGAATTCATTAATTATTAGTCCGAATTATTTACAAAATATTCTAATACGTGCAGCAGGGAGGGTGAGTTATCGAGATAAAAACATTATCGCAAAAAGATATATTCTTGCTGTTGATTGCTCGAAAGCTAATGGGAATGTTCTGTTAAAAATGTTGAAATGTGTACATTATCTGCACGTGAAGTAAAATTCAAATATTAATCACTCAATAATTCTAACTTACAGGCGAAGGATCTTCCAAGATGATTCTGCCGAGATTCCAAAAATAAAAAAATAGCAATAACCTTATAGCAGCACCCTGCCTCGTCAATAAAGCAATAAAGTCAATCCTTCAAAGATAGCGACGGTTCGGACAGCAGTAATCAATTGAATGGAACATGAGCTGATGACAGAAATAGTCTCTACTGAATGAGAATCGAGGAATGTGCCCTAGAAGCAGTGCCAAATAATACTGCGTAATGAATGAAAGTAATGTGTGCCGTGTTGTCTGACAAGTATTGTTGTTCTTTCTTTTAGTCACAAGTTTTGTTTATCAATGTCTGAACATTTTTGAGAATAACGAGTGAATGAGAAACATAAGACTTTTTGTGTATACTCTGACTTCAACGTATATTTTCCAATTTTTCCATCCGGAAGCTTGAAACTAAAACAGTTTTACTCCTCGAATTAAAAAAAAATTTAACTACATGCATCATCGTCAGTTATTCTATAAAGTAGAATAGAACTTTCAATTTCCTTGCAAACTAACTGAAAATTCTGACGATTGCACTTTTAAAAGATGTTGGTGGTATCGCACAGCCCTGTATAAATATGAATAAAAACTTAAACGCTCTGCGAGAAAAGAATGCGTCTTGCCCACAAATCTCCCCATCACGCCTCGAAAATAATTATAATCGGTGTTGAGTCATAAGAGATCATTATCATTTTCTCCGTCTCATTCTCTCTGCTAGAGACACGTCAAACGAGAAAGCATCGGTACAATCCGCTCTAGAATCCTTCAGGTGATTAATCACATCATGATTATCTAATACAAAGAGCGCCGGGATCCCAGCTCTCGATCATCACAGAAACGCCGATTTTGCTTACTCTCGAAGCCGATTGAACACTTACCTTTACCTCCAACACTCACGAGCTGCTCACCTTTACCACGCTTCTCAATCCATCGCTGTTGCCACGTCATCGAGTAATCACGCCGCTTTGAAGACTATACTTCAATTACGTAGAATTTCATTCATTTCGTGAAGATAAGGTTCAGGATATAATTCATCAATTATTAATCAAGATTGAGGATATTTCTGCCGCTGAAAATTCACATTTGTCTTAGCAGTCATGACACGCATGTTCACGGTCATGTTAAGAGGGCATGTCTTGGACGCTTACCCTCGACTGTCAGGGAGGCGCAGAGAGAACTTCAAAAAAAAGGAGATAACGAATAAGAGTCGCCTCAGGGATGTCTTCATTCATTGTGATGTTTTTCAACAAGGACGAGCTTGTTTGGCTCAGAATTTTCTATATTATCGTGCTCCATTTGCCCCAAGAACTGCATCAAAGGATGGGAAAACCACTTAGCATCCTACAGGAGCAAATTGACGTCTGTCATAATTAACTGGTCTCTCTCCGTATTAAGTTCATTATCACCATCATGTCCACTTATGATTCTCTCTCGACAGTTTCGTGATGAATCACGTGTGCGTCAATTTCATTAGGAAAGTAAGTGCTCTTCCGTGTCTTTGATTTCCTTTGTTAGTAAGGAAAGAAGGAAAAAGCGAAGACTGTGAAAATTAAAACAGAGAAGATGTTAATGGAATATTACTGAGGATACAGAACATGTATGAGTTAATGGTTGAAACACGACTATTTTGGTGTACTCGATACGTTTCCAAAATGATTACCTGATCACGGTTAAAATTGAGTAAACATATCAATTAAACGTTAAGCTTATCAGCTTTCAATTTCCCGTGTTTCAATGCGGTTGATTGCTGCAAATTCGTTTAATAAGGGATCAGGACTGACGGACCTAAAAAAGCAAAATGAGGTCTAATACCATTTGGGACTGATCCATGATAAAAGATAAGGATATTATCAAATGATACAACAGCGGAGGCATAATAACAATGACCTGAAATGAGGGAATCGAAACAATTGATGCTACAGCAGCTGAAAAGTACTGAGTCAATACAAGAAGCCCTGAGCAATGCTCTGCAACCAGCACAATTAAATTATCAGTCAGAAAAAATATCTGCAGTAAAAAAGTTAGTAAGTGCACTCATTGCTTCAGTAAGACACCACGACTACTTCTTTAGGCGTCATATATTTTATCTCAAAATATCAAAACAAAAATAAACAATAATGAATTTAATCCTGACCTGAACCTTTCACTTCACCTATTCTAATACATTGTATTTGGTTCAAGCATGAATATTTTTTCAGTGTAAGTTCTTGTTTATTTTTTTTCCACGCGCGTGTTGTACAATGCTTTCTGTAAATTAGGTTAGATAATCAAATTTAATAGCCTCAAAAAAGCAAGTCTATGCCGGTATAATTTAAGAGTGATATTCTTAATCAGTGACGCTGTAAGCAGGTTTTCTCTGACTAGTGCACGGTGTATAACTATAGGGTCAAATTACTGAAGCGTTAATCTTCTCTTCTGATAGAAGTACTACTGATTGACCCTCACCAAACTCTCTACAACATTGTTTATTGTTGTACAATCGTGAAGGCTTATCTTTCGAAATGAAGGCTATGTCGTTCGAGGCGTTTTTGTTCAATGTTCCTACGTTTTCTTTTTCTTTTGTCTGGAGACTGTTGAGATTTTTCGTTTTTCATGTTTTTTAACATATAGCAAATTAAGAGTATATTTCTATCGTTTTACTTTGTTTCTTGAATCTCCGTCATAGATAACAGAATAGTTAGGGTGGTATTTCCATCAATTAAATATGAGGACCTTTATACTAAGAAATTTAAAAATAAGTTCATGACTTTTTGCTGAACTTTTCTTGAACACAATGTTTTTCTTTGTAATTTGAATACCTATATCTGCGCTATCTTCTATTAATGACTATCTGCGCTATTTAAAAAGCCTTGCGACAGACTTGCGTATTTATTTCGATTCACTGAGATGAAGTGCAATGTCGTGACTTTAAGGTATAATTTGTTAACGTTTTCTATAATCCATTTACGGTCATTTTCCGGTTGTTCGAAAATTCTACCCAGAAAACAAAGCTCAGGCATCGAAGTCATCCCAGAAAACTCGACACGGTGTATCACATACATACAGGACCTACGCATAATGCTCTACCAAGAATTTGGATGTCAAATACTACTTTTGACGACACTTTCCAGCTCTCCTCTCTATATTTATAGATGCTATAAATGAGTATGTTGAGGAGAACTCATCCGAGAAATTCATTTAGAGGCAACTCATTCATTCGTGCATAATATCTTGTGTGATAGGGTGGTTTTAAACTTTTTTCATAGCTCCATCCCCCTCAGGGGGATACAACTATTGTATCAATGGGAATTAGCGCTCCCAGGGGGACTATGTGAGGGCCCGAGCTGAGGGTTAGGTAAGCTTCCTTATTGTTGAAATAACATAGGTTTTTGTTCTGTTACGGACCATCTTTTTTCGGTTCACTGCTGTCCTGTTTTTTTTCAACACCTTCTACTTTCTTCTTGAACTTTGATCTTGTTTCATAAACTTCTTTCTCATCTTACTGTTTCTATGCCCTTTCTGCGTAGATTCCACGTTCCCTAAACTCCATACTAAATGGTGCCTTCCTCCTTCCTCTCTTTGGATCGCCTTTGTAGCGGATAGGGAGGCTTAAACTAACTAATAATCTAATCATAGCTCCATCAAAAGCCTATTTCCGACCCTAGGCAGATTACTCACAGCTTCCCTCACGCCATCTCGCCGTGGTTAAATAGTTTACTGGAGGTCTACCCAGCGGTTTTACCTGCGAAGTACCAGGCTCATCGCCCTTGCGGGCGAAAGACTACTACTCTGTCTCTTTGGGAATTTTCTACGCTTCACAAACCTCGAACTTCACATTACATTTTGAAGGAGCTTTTATAATAACTGAAGGAGATGGACTACATCGTGGTGAAGTGCAAAAATATAACGAACCATTCCTTCGACTCCCTGCAAGACGTGCTCTGCACGAGAACCTTGAATCCCAGATCCCAGTCTATTCCTTTTTTTTTTGCTCCCGCCGGAAATAATATCGATATTTTACAATATATAATAATATTATCCACATATCTTTCTGGGGCGCGCCATTCCCCTGCGCGTGGGCTCGCGCTAACGTAGATGAACAAAGAGTAGTCGTGACCATTACCGCTAGCATCTAGTACCCACCGTTTCATTTTATGTTTTTAATGTTTTTTAAGAGGTTGATGAGGTAAGAGGGAGTTAAGTTACGACACGAAGTTGCTACGATTAGGTTAGAATAAAATAGAATAGATTAGGTTAAAGGAGACATTTTAATGATTTGGAAAAAATTATAAAATATTATCAGTATTACTGAAAAAGGGTCCTTAGGTAGCGGGCTATTGTGTCCTAAACTTTTATGGCGCTACGGGCACTAGACCCCTCACAAAAGGGGTCAAAAATCATGAATTTTTGACCCCATATTTAAAGATAACAAAAAAGAAAATGAAAAATCCGGCTTCACCAGCTTGTTAAATATGTTACAAAGATTCCAAAACCGTCTTTGGTTTTGTTTTAACACGGAAACTCATTGACTTGAAATCTTTTGAAATATCCGATAAAATAACATCAGAAACTAGTGTTTCTCATTTTCTCAAAACTAAGGTCAAAATCGAAAAAGTTATTTGAGCTAAAATGTGATTTTTTTTCAAAATTACATATAGTGGGCAAATTTCAGAACAATCGGTTCATAAACAAAATTCGCTCGGATGTCCCTCTTGAAATGAAAGATTAGGATACGTGAGATTAAGTTATTTGAAGTTCAATTATGTTCTTATGGGTTAATAAAGGTTAAAATTTGTTAAGTTACGTTATGTTCGGTTCATATGAATAACAATGCTTTTACGGGGAAGTTAAGGCCTCTCATAGTGATATAACTATTGTATATATGGGAATTAGCGCTCCTAAGGCAAGATGAGAAATTCCGAGCTGAAACTTATAGGTAGGCGATCTTTTTGTTGATGTAAAAAATTATTTTTTTCTTTTGTTACAGACCATCTTTCTTCCACTTCACTGCTGTCCTTTTTTCGGCGCCCATAACTTTCGTATTTAAAATTTATCTTGTTTCATAAATTTCTTTTAATCTTCCTGTTTCTTTGCGCAGGGTGAGGAGACACACCTTGGTCATAGATTCCCTGTTCGCTTAATTCCATACTGAATGGCGCCTTCCCCCCTCTTTTTTCTAGGAACGCTTTCATTGTGGTTAGGGAGTCTCAAACTACCTCGAATTCTTATAATTTAATCGGATATTAAAGATTCATTTCAAACTGAAAGTCAAAACTAAGATTAAATTCCTGTTATAGCCAAGCTATGGGTAAGTTTATATGAGGCAGAGTTATGGTTAGCTAATTAGTAAAAAATTCTAAATCTTTTGAACAAGTATCAAAATAAAGCCAATAATCTTGAACGAAAGAGGAAAATTATCATTGCATTTTCATTCCGCGTTATTGGCAAAAAGTGAAACAATTGGCATAACTTAATTAATGTTACAATTCTCTGCAGTATGGTCGTGTGAAAATCTTCCAAGCATGGATCGATGAAATGCAGTGATTTGAAGAGTGCACTTCTCGTCCCCAGACACCTCGTCATCAGGTCGTCGTTGACTTTTTTGCTTGCAGAGAACCAGGTTCGATGTTGTCACCTCTGTTTCTTGACCTAACAATACAGGCAAATACAATAGCCGAACATATGGGCCACCTAAACTCTGATATCTGTTCTCTTCACATGCACATGAGGCGATGCTGTTGCTGTTGTAAGCGTTTATGTTACTCGTCCTGTCCCAAGGTTCTTGCAGGAAATTTAAAAGTACTATTCCAGAATTGGTGTTGAAAAAATATGTGGCTTTAGTTCTTATACTTCTGTGTTTCATTTTTCATAATCAAAGTTTTCAATTTTTTTATATGCATTATGAAAGACATGGATGAAAGGAGTGTACTGATTGCAGTGTAGTATTAATTATAGAACTCGATATTTTAGACTATAGTAATAATTTTGTTCACAATCTTTTCATAGAAGTTTATATATCTTGAACCATTAATCTTGGAACGAACACATTACTCGGGATTTAAGCAGTGGTGTCGGAGGTAATCACTAAGGTTAGAGCAGCAGCAGACTGCATTCAAGTTTTTGCCTCTTGCACGGCTCCATGCAGATAAAGTTCGACTTAAGCTCTGCCCAAAATGGCTACTGCTTGGGTGCAGTATGTCGGCCTGGCCTTTTGACCACATCGAATATGGCAGTCTTTTGCCGGCATCGCCGTCGCCGGCTTTATGTCTTGCTCTCTGCAAGCAGGTGCGTGCCCTTGACACCTACGCGTCGCCGCAGCGCCGCACTCAAACACCCATTTCGTGATCGCGGTTGCCGAGTCCAGTCTGGAATAGAAGGGCTCATCGAGCTGGCTGAAGGCTTTTTAGTGGCAATTATTCCGCAAAGTTTATGATGGTGGAGACTGAAAAACAATTCAGCTGTTATTCAGCGACATTGATGAACACGTTCATTAATTTTTTATTAGTTTTCTATAACTGAAAAAAATATTGAGTTTGTTCTACTTGCATGAAGGAGAACTTCTGACGGTGATTAGCCGTTGATTTCTGGCAATAAAACTACAGATATACTTGAACCAGTCTATTTTACAATCTACAGACACCACAATTTTATGTTAGGTAGCGCATTTGTATTTACCTTACAAAGTTGAAGTCTTAATTGCATTAATCTCCGAAAAATGTCATTGTTAGATTCACAAATCAGAATTTTGATGCGAAAAGTGGAATCAAGCTACTTACACTAATGTTTAGAAGAGATTTGAGTACATTAAACAGAAACATTTTTATAGTTCAACACTAGAACTTTGGAGACATTCAACGACAGGCATTATGCCTGTCCTGTTGCACTCAGGGCGCAGCCCAGCCTGGTGTCCCATCTGGGGGCAATCCAGCACAGCAGCTCGCACTCCCCTGTCCTGCATTGAAGTTTCCGGTCAGCAATAGTCAACTACGCTTTAAATATTTTGATGTGCTATTGTAAGTGTTAATCAAGTAAGGTAAGTGACTTCAATGAACACCTGCAACATTTTTCTATGCATTGTTAATTTAATTTAGTTTCTCTGTAAGCTTCGGGTAAACTACGGGTTTATGTTATTAACGTTTGTCTTTCCTATGCTATGGGGACTGGTGACCCCAGGGGTATACTGTTGTGTTACCTTAGCCATACATAGATCTATGGGACTTCTCCCTTTCGTCCTTGCTTATTTTTTTAAAGTTTCATACCATCTCCGATACCTCTTTGCCTTTTCTCCTTCTTTCTTCTTAACTTGTTCTTCCAATTCACAGGGTATCCTGTTTGGAAACATACTTCGTTCATAGATTCACCGTTCTCAACAGTCGATACCAAATGATCCTTTCTCTTCACTCACTTGAGATTGCCTTTGCTGTGGCTAGTGATTCTTGAACCAACAATTATAATTCTGCTGAAAATAATTATTGCTGTTTAGTTTAGATCCCGTCTATACCTTATTTTAGTTAGCACACGCATCTGCAAGTCCTATAAGACTGTTACGGAAACGTACGGCATAAATCATCTCTACAGACTGAGTAACACGCTTCAGTCAACAGCATGAATCCCTTCAGTAAAAAATTTGCGCAAGCGTTGAGGCCAACATGTGCGTCAATACGAGTTTCCTTAAATTTCTATAAAATGATTCCTTTTAGACTTTAAAGTAGATTGCTGTAAGCCCTGAATATTGAATCCAATGAAATTATCGAAGGCATGAATAGTATTGCTAAGTGGTGATGTAATATGCCAATCTTAGATAGTTGGGGTCGATGAGCGGCTTCAACAAAGAACCGGGCTTCACTGGGGGCCTCGACCAGACCTAGGGTCTGGCGCAATTTTAGGCTGAATGCTGGACCAAACAAGCCTAGACATATGCCACACCATCTCTGCATGACCCAACCCAACCTGAAAGCCTAATTCCTTCACAAAACCTCGTCCATGGGCCAATTTCTTGGCGATACAAAATCAGAAAAAGCAACTACATCCCGACCCTGACCCGAACTCCCCTTCAAGGCCCAAAAGAATGGCTCAGCTCCTCTTCGCGACTGCCCAGACAGGGGCCCATCTCCCGAACTCCCACTAGGGCACTCGACAGTCGAGAGCAGCTCTTGACTCTGCCATACTCAGACATGCTCGAGTTGCTATTTTGCATCTAACTTTTTAGAATTTATTACTTCGATCCAATATTAAATCTGCGTCGCACCGTGGAGCTGCTATATGCTAGGCCACATGTTCCTTCAGACACGTACATGTGATTCAAATTACTGTGTCACTCATATTGGAGCATCGAAGGTATTTTTTACTTCAATTTTTTTCTATCTGCGTGCGGAACCAGCTCTCATTTGAAATTTTCAATGTTACTTGACCGCAGCTAAGAGAAGTCTTTAACCAGCACATAGCTCTCTGTCCCCTGAACACAACTTAAATTATCCTCATATTCCACGAAAGATTAGTTAACTCCTTTACCATTATTGCAGTAGAGGAGTTACAAATTATACCATAAATAGATTACAGTTTCAAGTCCTCTGTTATCGAGTTTTACGTAATATATTATATATTATAAATCATATTAGCGTCAATATTGTTAATATTCATATTAAAAATCAATGAAATGAATTACGTAATTTTCTTACACCATGTTGAAACTCACTCGCCATAGCTTGTGAATTCTTACTGGAACGTAGAAAAAAACAGCACAATTGTTTGTATCCGCTATCATACGTGCTGTCAGGCTGTTCTGTAGGTCTTCGCTTGCTGGTGAACTAACTTCAACCAATTTCTTCAATTGGCACGGTGATACGTGGATTGTATTGTACAGCTTGCAAGAAGGAGCTGGTCGTGTTATTTTCTGGCTTATCGGGTGTGTATGATATACAGTTGCCTTTCTGGCTTCGTAGACTGAGTTGGTTTAGATGTTATTTTTTTCTGGACGAACACATCTTTTAATACTCTTTTTTACTTTTCGCTGGAGATTGATCAAATGGTCGCAACCACGTTCCAAACAAGTTTTCATTGAAGCATTTGATTTTAAAAAAACTCTAACGCTTATTCCAAGATTTTGAACCGAACAAATCTTAGCGTGGCTAATGAAACCAGAGCTGTTTCCGCAGGATTCAAATGGTACTTAAGAACTCCACTTTAGCTGTGTCAAATTGCGCTGCAAAGGAAGAGAAGACAATTAGAATTAACGTACAGCCGGATATCATAAATGACCTTGGTACAAGAGGCTATCAGAATGGTTCATCTGAACAAGCAATAAAACCTCAAAAATAAGAAAATATCACATCGTATTGGAACAAGATCCTCAAAAGAAACTCTAGAACCTTCACAACAATGTACCTGCATCTAATGACCTCTTTGATGAATTCATCTTTGAGGATTAAATGCAAGGTTGGGTCAGTGAAATAGAGTACAAGATGATCTCTTGAAGTTCTCAAGAGTTGTGATGCTAAAATTACCAAATTTTACTGCACAAACCCACTTTATTACTCAAAAAACCCTCCCACTCAGAATGTCAAATAACATTGAAAATAAAACTAGAAGAATTCGTAAAAAATTTTCAGCGCGAGATCAAAAAATTGTTCCTATTCAATTCCATATTTCTAAATATTCATTTGGAACGATGAAATATTTTTCATAAAAATTATTCTTTCATGTAATCTTCTCGCTCTTAAATTTTCTGTCTCGAAATTCTATCGTGCAGAAACAACATCCTTCCATGTGGTGTTAACGCATACTTTTGGCAACAATGTCGTGAAGTTATATCACGAGCAGATGCCAAAGAGGAAAATAGTGCTTGCTAACTCATAATGTTTTAAAAAAATGCATTTTTTAAAACTAAAAATTTTCTCTGCAGTCACACGAGCTCGACGCTGGGAGCCATTCTTTTCTCTGTTGGTGGACGCGTTTGATCCGGAGTGTTGCACCGCAATATACCTGGAGTTAGCGCTCCTAAGAGAACGATGTGAGGTCCCAAGTTTAAAGATAGATGAGCTTTCTTTTAGCTGATATATAATAGGTTTTGCAGTCATGGGCGTTGCGATGAGTAAAGCGATAATGCGATAGAGCGATAATATAACTTCATCCGGAAATTTATCGCTTATCCTTTATCACATTACTGGAAACATTTATCGCTTTCAAATTCCCGGCGATAAATCCAGCGATAAAGTAGAAACGAAAAACCGTAACGGCGGGAGTAGGTATCTTGGAAATTTATCACTTTATCGTTATCGCTTTACCGCAAAATTTATCGCTGCCCACCACTGAGGTTTTGTTTTCGTTACGGATCCACCTTTTCGGCTTACTGCAGTGGTTTTTTAGTCGCTATAAAGTTTTTCTTCAGCTTTTATCGTATTTGATAAACTTTTATTTTGTTTCACAAACTTTTTTTGATTTTGCTAGCTTGCTGTTTTATGTGCAGGGTATGGGAACACTCCTAGGTTAAAAATTGATTGCTTCCGCATTCTCGCACTGAATGGTGTCTTTTTCTTCCTCTCTTAGGAACATCGTTGGAGCTAAGGAAGCTTAAACTAACTTATAATCTAATCTAATCTTATAATATACTGCATTACGAGAACGATCTCTAAGTTAGCATTAAGCAGATTAGTCTGGTGAGAAAATCTAAACTTATATGCATTAAGCTCATCACTATCAACCTTGCTGTTATATCTCAGGATGTGCACCGTAAAGGAGGCACAGCCGGATGTCTTTGTCTCGCTGAGTTTCGCATGTCTCGGAGCCGGAAGTGTCATAAACGGCCGGAACTGACCGACAGAAGTCCTTTATGGCACCTTGCCTTTACGACCTTTACAACCACCGGAGAGTCCTTGTTTGACTTCCGGGCACGACTAGTTTCAAGGAAGGTCTGTCACCGATCTAAGCAGTACATTACTAGGAGCCTTGCTGTGCGTTTACTTATCCTGATCCTTAGTCTACACCTAAGGGTACAGAAGTTAAAGCTTCTGCAACAATACCTCTAGTAGTGCCGATAATACGACACTGCAATTTGGCGACGAAGATTTTGCATCTCCAAAGTGAATTTGAACTTCACAAGTGCGTTGAAACCAAGATGGCGTTTTCTACAGTTAACTGTCCTCCATTCGACGTTGAAGTGGAAATAGTGAGTGAATTTATACAACGTTTAAAAGTACAGTGTGCAGACGCTCTTCAGAAGGCGGGAAACAATGGCGGTAAGGAAGCTAGTATTTTAGTTAATGCCTTGCCTATAAACATCATTACCGATCTACAACGAAGAATTAAACCTACGTTACTTACTGATGCTACGTATGATGAACTAGAAGAAAAGTTAAAACAGCAATTTGAAATCAAGAAATCCATTGTCAGCGCATCTGTTACATTTCTAAATATAAAGCAAGGTGTTAATGAATCCATAGAAAGTTTTGCTAGAACGTTAAATAACCTAGCATCTGCGTGCGACTACGAAAATTGCTGTCGCGATCGTCTATTGAGAGATGCCTTCGTGGCTGGTCTTCATTCAGCGCAAATTCTCAGTGCAGTTCTACAGAAGTGTGATACCAAAGCATTCAACGAATGTGTTGAACATGCAAAACTCATCGAACAGTTAAGTTCCGATGCTCAAGATATTATTCGTGAGGATTCATCTTCATCGTTTCTCACAACAGGAAAATTACAGCCGAACTACACATGCATCCGTTGCGGAGCTAAGCAAAAGCATCTTGCAAAGAATTGCTATGCATTGAAACTGAAGTGTAATACATGTGGGAAGACAGGCCACATTTCTAAAGCTTGCAAATCTACGACGGCAGCACGGCCTTCCCCGGCGGAGCCTACACGAAGGGAACCTACACGAAGGGTACCTACACGAAGAGAAATGGACGCAGCCCGCACTTACATAGTGCAGGGGGAAAGAAGTGATTACCATTGCAACGTCGGAAAAAAAATGGGTCAATGAAGAGTTCACGTGAACCTCCACAGCGGAAGAACGAAGTTCTACAAAACCCTAGGAACGACAACGGTGATGGTAATTTCTCTGATAATCACTTGAATGACTCTCATTTTTTAGAATAAACACCACTGTCATTCCCGTTACAAAAGAGCCTACTATGTTAACATGTAACTTGAATTGTAAACTTGTTGAATTTCTGCTTGATTATGGTAGTGCAGTTTCAACTATACGTAAAAGAGATGCACTTGCAGTTGGTGCTGTTTTAAGTCCTACGTGTAGCAAAGTGCTCGGATACAGTGGTGGCTCTGTAAATTTGCTTGGTCAATCTTCAATTATCATTAATTATAAAGATGTCAGTTTTAATCATAAGTTTCTCATTGTGGAAGATGATAGAATCAACTTGCTTGGCCGAGATATTTGTTCTAAACTCAACGTAAATGTTGTCATTCCTGAGAAATACGACACTATAAACAAAACGGATTGCCATAGGTTGCCGAGAAGCTTGTCTTTGATATACGATTCGTACTTATCATCTGATTCACAGTCTAACGTTAAAGATTCCGTTCATCTTGATGTGTTGCCTAATGCAGTTCCTGTATTTTGTAAAGCACGCCCTGTTCCTGTAAGACTAAAAGACTCTGTCAAAACCGAGCAGGAGCGCTTGCAGAGTATGGGTAAAATTTCTAAAGTGTATGATAGCCAATGGGCATCTCCTACCGTTAATGTTCTAAAGTCTGACGGCAGTGTGAGAATCTGTGGAGATTTTTCAGCCTCCATTAACAATTTTCTGAATCCAGTTCAATCTGTTCTACCTGTCATTGATGATGTAATTTCTCAAGTCGGAGACGCGAAGTTTTTCTCCAAAATTGATTTGTCAAATGCATATCTGCAAATTCCGTTGGACGAAGAGTCAAAAAAGTTTACGACCATTAACACCTCGGAAGGTCTATTTTTGTACAATTGCTTACCTTATGGATTGCGTGCAAGCCCTGGCATTTTTCAAGCGTTCATGAATGAACGCTTTTTTTCAAGCGTTCTCTTTCTGGCATCGATAACATCATTGTGTACCAGGATGATCTACTAATTTTGACTTCTTCCTATGATGCTCATTTGGAAGTTCTTGACAAAGTGTTGTCTGTCCTCAAGAATGCTGGAATTCACTTAAAATCTTTCTAGATGTGCCTTTTTAACTGATCGTGTGTCTTATCTAGGCTACGTTTTCGATAACAAAGGTGTTCACCCTAATTCTGAGAGAGTGGATGCAATTCTCAATGCTCCTGTTCCCAAAAACCTCAAACAGTTGCAAGCTTTCATTGGATTGTGTAATTTCTACAGTCGTTTTGTACCCGATTTTTCTCATGTCATGCATCCTCTGTATTCGCTACTTAGGAAAGATGTACCCTTCCGGTGGACTCCAGAGCAGAATAAAAGTGTCCAAATAATCAAGGAAATCTTTCGTTCGCATAAGCCTCTAAAATTATTTGATCCCAACCATGAAACTCTCCTTGAAACGGATAGTTCTGGTTATGGGGTTGTTGCCGTACTCATGCAACGCGTTGGTCCTTCTCATGATTGGTGTCCTGTTCAATTTGCTTCTAGATCTCTAAATAATGCAGAGCGAAACTATTCTAACATCGAAAGAGAGAGCCTTAGTGTTGTTTTCGGTGTCGAAAAATTCAATAAATTTCTTCTTGGTGCTAAGTTTATTATTCATAACGATCAAAAACCTCTTTGTAAACTTTTTGCATATAACAAGGGTGTACCTCTCAATTGTTCCGCTCGTATTCAAAGATGGGCTCTCAGACCGTCCCAGTTTGACTATGTTTTCAACTACTCGCAAGGCAAATGTAACGTAAATAGCGATTGTCTTAGTAGGCTTCCTCTACCCACAACGGTAACTGAACTAGAACCCTACGAAATGATATTTGCAGTGAACTCTCTCGAGAAAACTCTAATTACGTGTGGAAGTATAAAAACTCATACTGATGCGGATAGTGAACTGTGTCAACTCAAACAATACATAAAGTTTGGCATGCCTCCTAAACCTAATCCTAATATGTCTAAATTTAAGAACCTGCTACCTCAGATGACCATCATGAAAGGTTGTATACTTTATAAAGAATGGGTTTTAATACCCAAGTCATTACGGAGTTTAGTTCTTGAAACATTTCATGATGGACATCCTGGCATTTGTGGCATGAAATCCTTGGCCAGATCTGTTATTTGGTTTCCCGGAATGGACAAAACTATTGAAGACATTGTAAAAGGTTGCCCTCAATGTCAATTAAATCGGGCAAAACCTAGGTCTAGAAATGTAGAATGGCCTACTCCTTCTCGTCCTTTCGAACGTATTCATGTTGATCACGTTTTCTACCAGAATAAAATTGTTTTCATTGCTGTAGATGCATTGTCTAAATATATAGAATGCGAAGTTGTACCATCCACGAGTGTATCAGATACTGTCGATGCTTTGAGAATTATTTTCAGCAGAAACGGGTTGTGTGATGTGCTCGTAAGTGACAATGCTTCTAACTTTTCATCTCAAGACTTTGAAGATTTTCTAATTTCCAACGGCATTGAGCACCTCACACCTCCGCCCTACTCTCCAGCAAGCAATGGTCAAGCTGAGAGTGGGGTAAGAGTCATTAAAGACCTGTTGAAAAAACTCTACTTCCGAATCGTTAAAATCACGTCTAGCAAAAGCGCTATTTCAATCACATTGTATTCCTCATAGTGTCACAAAAATTGCTTCCTCTGTTGCGCTGAACAATCGTAAATTTGTTACTTCTAGAGATAGAGTTCATCCTAAATATTCTGTGTCCAGGTCTAAGCCTATGAATGTAACTCAATTTGATGTCGGTGATCATGTTCTTGCTCTGAATTTAAGAGATGGTCCCAAGTGGCTGAAGGGGATTATTGTTGATAAAGTTGCTGTTAAAATCTTTCATGTTCAAATCTCAGCATTAAATGTAATCTGGAAGAGACATTCAAATCAGCTGCTTCCTTCTTCTAGTAATATGGGATCTTTCAGTAGCAAGGCGGCTGAGCCTTCTACGTTGCAGCCTGTTAGCAGTTCATCTGTACAAAATGAACCGCGTAGATCAGGTAGAATAACTAAACCTGTAATGCGAATGGGTTGTTGAGTTCTGCCTTCCGTTTGTCATATGTTCATCTAAAGGGAGGGAAATTGTTATATCTCAGGATGTGCACCGTAAAGGAGGCACAGCCGGATGTCTTTGTCTCGCTGGGTTTCGCGTGTCTCGGAGCCGGAAGTGTCATAAACGGCCGGAACTGACCGACAGAAGTCCTTTATGGCAATTTGCCTTTACGACCTTTACAACCACCGGAAAGTCCTTGTTTGACTTCTGGGCACGACTAGTTTTATGGAAGGTCTGTCACCGCTCTAACCAGTACATTACTAGGAGCCTTGCTGTGCGTTTACTTATCCTGATCTGCCGTCAGACCTTAGGTCTACACCTAAGGGTACAGAAGTTAAAGCTTCTGCTACAATACCTCTAGTAGTGCCGATAGTACGACACTACACTTGCTTAATTGAAGACTTGCCGAAACAAATTACTTAATGTAAAATTAAAGTTTTTCTAAATCGCATATTTTACTTTTCTCACTAATCGTTCAGTTAAAATACTGGAAAATGTTGCCGAAACTTGTGTCAACAAAATTGCTCTCTCTCCGCTCAGTGGGATGCAACTATTGTGTCTATTTGAACTAGCACTCCCAAAGGGAAAATGTGAGGTTCCGAGCTGAAAGTTAGATAGGCCTATATGAGGACAATTTTCTCCGGTTCACTGCTATTCACTTTTATCTTGTTTCAGAAATTTCCTTTAGCCCTATCAGACCGCTGCATCGATTTTTCAGTAATGTACGAATCTGCCGCTAAACCTCTGTAAATTTCCCAGTACGTGGGAAAAATACATCACAAACTCAAAATAACTCACCAATCACGGTACAACCTCATGGTTAGCCATTGTAAACGTCTGCCCTATGTGTTTGAATTAACTTTGTGTGGTTTATGTTCATGGCCTCAAGTCTGGTTGGGTTAACTGACATTTTCGATGCACAGCCTATCTTGTGGGGGATCACTCCTGGTGCATGGATTCCCCGTTCCCTTAACTCCATACTAAACGCTGCCATCGTCCTTCCTTTTCGGAACACCTTGGTTGTGGTTAGGGAGGCTTACACTAACTTATTGTCTGGTAATATAATCTAACTTGCTCCCTTTATTGCTTCAATTTTTTTTATCCCTTCTTTCATCACTGGGTCGTAGTTAAAAAAACTTACAATTGGATTAGTATGTCGGTGCATCATGTCTAAATGCAATTGTTATTCACACGGCATCCGACATAAGGATTCTTATGACTCCCAGTTTTCTTCCTAATGTCATTACTCTCGCACGAGTATGGCCTCCTGCAGCTGCATGTGCAGGCGACGGCGGGGTGTGGGCGTTGTCTGGACCGGCGTGTTGACTCAGCGGCAGGTCTGCATGGCAGGTCTGCCTGGCACCGCTCAACGGCTCCGAGCCACTCCTCCGCAGCCGATACATCCTCGCCCTCGCGATAAACGTCGCCCTCCACGTCATTCTCCTCGTAGAATAAAAGTCCACTTATGATGAACGTGGGTGACCATGCTGTAATAAAAGTGGAACTTTGCGCACATCAGTCATAAACAATAAATGAAAGTTTAAGCAAAGAATCTGAGTGACAAAAAGATGAAGATCTAAGACAATGTGATGGAATAATATATAATAGGTACTCAGTGGACAAGAGTTTGTAGTCATAGTATTAATTATAATATATCAATAATCGAAAGATTTCAACTGCAGAATGGACCAATAGGTGTTAAATCATCGGATTAGCTTTGTAAAAACAATATTAAAAACAATTTAAACAATTTATTTACCACAATCGATGCAGAAGTAGATTGTTGAATCTAGCATATTCAAATTTGAGCATAGCTACCTGGGGGCTCGAAAAAGTTCAGTGACTTCTAGAGCATCCTACTACCAACGCTATTCTATGGTGTTCTAGTATGTAATCTAGGAGCAATTCTTAGGAACAGACTGAAGATCATTGACATTAACAATGGTAAATTACCCTATCAGGATGAGTTTAAGAGAAAAACTTGACTTGGTTTTCTTACATGATAAATATTCCGAAAGGAAAAGAGATTCGAGATTCACTTCGAAAGCGTTGTATGAATTTCCTTAACGGATCTCCGTAGGGATTGAGTTCCAAGTGTTAGTTCCAATGAAGAGGATACTGTGTTCTGGCCGAGATTTTGAATAATAAGGAAGCATGAAGTTACTTCTATTACGAGTTAAATGGTCGTGATGACCAGTTTGTGCACTTAATAATGGTTTGAAGTCTTTGTCGCGATCATTTGTCAACGTTTTATACATAAAATTACAAATGAAGAGTTTGTAGAGATCCAGAAGTTTAAATATTTTTATATTTTTGTATGAATCATTTGTGTGAGCATTATATTCTAGTTTCTTTACCGCTCTAATGGTTTTTCCAACCCCTCAGGAGGATACAACTATTGTATCTATGGGAATTAGTGTTCCCAGGGGGAAAAAGTGAGGTCCTGAGCTGAAAGGTAGGCCATCTTTTTGTTGAAATAAAGTACTTTTGATTTTGTTCAGGACAATCTTTTTTCGGTTCACTACTGTCTTGCTTTTCAGCACCTCTGACTTTGTTCAACTTTTATCTTGTTTCATAACTTTCCTTCTCATCGTACTGTTTCTATTCGCACGGGATCCCTTGCGGGAACGCCCTTCGTGCCAAGATTCCACGTTTCCTAAACTCCATACTAAATGGTACCTTCATCCTTCCTTTCTTTGAACATCTTTGTTGCAGTAAAAGGAGGCTAAAACTAATTTATAATCAATCAATGACTAATACAAAGTATCATTTATACAGTCTAGACATTAGATAATTACTTTTGTGTATACATTGTAACAAATAAGCATACAGCGGCATCGCCCAAGAATTGGCTCAGAGCTAACGTGTTACTATATAAGCAAAGGCAACAGGCGAACTAATTCACCAACTAAATATGTCCTTCGTTTATAGTTCTGGTCTACCGTATGATACATACTTAGCGCTAGGGTCTACTGTGACGATTATATACGACCTATTGCGATGTTGAGCTATGGTTTGATACTGAATTTATTTGTGATTTAAGTTACGATCATCAAAAATTATTTCAAACAGGATAGAATGTCGCACTTTAAATATTAATAAATTTTACAGGAGATATTAAGTATATGCTCTCCCTTTAGAATAAAATATTGCAGAACAACATTGCGAATTTCGAGTAGCATTGTTTGTGAGGCAAAACATAGAGCTTAACCTCATTAAGACTAAGGGTAACCTACGCTGTTGTGTGTGAGCGTTAGAAATAAACGTGTCCTTTCGGTGTTTCAAGAAATTAGAACTTACTCTAAAATATAGACCATAATATTGAAATATACCTAAACTACCTATAATTTTTATTAGGTAACCAAACGAACAATCAAGAAATACAATAAGATAAAAAAGATAAATGTTAACTATCGGTGATGGCGTCTAAAGTCGGTCGTGGTGAGAGAGGGGTGTGCATAGAACGAGGCGTAAGAAACAGCTCTGACAACCTTAGTAGGTTAGTGCTAGTTTCTTTGAAGGTTTTTGAAGATGTGGATATCGATTGCATGATCTTTATCATGAGGATGGTTTCATCTTCTAGAGATCGCGGTTATATTCGAGAGGAAAATGGAACTGGCCACAAATACGACTCCTTAATTATTATTGCAGTTGCGATCGATATTTCTGGCAGACTCGTGATGAAATTTCTACATTTCTGGTAGACACATGATTGCCTCAATGATGGCAATTATGGCATCGATTTTACAGCTGTTATTACAAACACAACACGGAGTCAGGACGCAAGATGTGTATTGAACTTCACGTAGACTCGTAGAGCATATAGTAGACGTAAAAATCAGGTTCAACAAAATTGTAACGGCTGAGTAATTTAAAACATTCCACTTAAGGCGCAGAATTTCATCCTTCAATCATTCCGCTACTTCACCCTTACGTATCTGTGAGATAATCCCGAAATTTTGATGTGAGCGACTCCTCTGCTGATTCCGAGGGCAGTGAATAGGAACAGAGATAACGGCAAGAAAAACGTCCCCAAGTCAACGTTCAGAAGAGTTCTAATACGTCTCCACACATCCGTCTCTTTGAACAGCGCGCTATTCGTTACTCTGTGCCCGAGTTATATAATCAGTAATTAAAGCGCATCAGTTTCCGTATGGAAATAACGTAAATGTTTTGACTGACGTGTCCTTACTGTCTTCAACACGAAATATTCACGGAAATTCAGTAAACACACGATTTTCTGAAACTTTTCATTTCTATGTATGGCAACTTACCTTCATTTTTTGTACTCATATCAACCTGTTCAACAAACCAGGACTGGTTTCGGGTTGTCATAAATTCCCCGTCGTTGAACCCACATATATTTCCCATATCATTTAAATTTTGTAATCACAATCGCAATTTATTTTTGCAATCACATCATTAAGCCATTAGTAAGTGAACCAGCTAAATGTTGTAAATCTTCACATGCCCCCGCGTCAACTGTGCACATCAAGCAGCAGCAGCCTACGCATTCCTGCAAACCAAGGCGGCTGCGACCCTGTAATTCTCAAGGCGCCTTTGCATATGCCATGGCAGATACATTTAAATTGGCTCTATTAGAAGTCTCTCCTCAGACAATAGAGAGCCCTCATACCGCCGCCAATTCTGGGGCCTAATCTGCTCAGTGCGGCGGCATCAAGGAATGCTTCTGGCGACCGACATGTTTATCCCAATATATACTTTTAATCTTAGCTCTACAGTTTTCAGGCGAGCAGCAAGTACATTTTTCTTCGTGCACACTTGGAAATTTCACAGCACGTCGACTTCATGAGTCGATTTATCCTTGGAATCTTCATTGTTCCCACTCTGAGAAACACAACTCAATATGTGAAAGACTGTTTTGAACACATTCTATGCTGATCAACTTCCATCTGGTGATCTGTGAGAACAGCGCTCTTGGAAAACGTATAGCATAAATGAAAATGAGGTTTCACGTCAACGATTCAGTCTCTTCCAATCTGATACAGGTAATTCATTCATGACTTGTTCACATTATTCGCCGTTTCCTGCGTATGACTCAATTTTATGGCAACTGCGCTGCCCATTGAAGGGTGAGCATAAAGAGCCTTCTCTGATGCACTCTTCAACATGTGTCTCGCAAGACTATGCTAATTTTATTGCCTCAATAATTTGGTGGGAAACGCTGTGCTTGTCGTGTCATATGGAGCGTAGCTCAATTTTCCACCCGAATGGAAATGGAGGGGAACACTACACCCTAAAAGAGAGTTCATCTTTGACGGCGATCACTTCTGTAACGGCATTTGTTTACAAGAGAAATACGGGCTGCATGCGAGTTAAATCGGGTTTGAAAATCCATTTTTCTTCGAGCTGAAAGAGGGACACTAGACTTCTTTGAAGCTAGACTTGCAGCACTCTATGCAAAGTTCATCAGAACCATGTGACGAGCGGTACGTTCGTGCAGGATCTTGTTCACTGAGCAATTAAATTCTCTCGCAAGTAAACTGGCATTTTCTTTTGTCGTATTTTTTCGTCGATGCGCGAGGACTCTCCTAGTAGGCTAGGACCGCTGAACCGGCCGGTTTTGAGCCGTAAACTCAATGAATTTTGTGCTTGTTGACTCTTAATTTGGACGCTTACTAACTAACAAGC
The DNA here is from genome assembly GCA_014220935.1 of Platorchestia sp. MABIK. Taxonomy (NCBI): domain Eukaryota; kingdom Metazoa; phylum Arthropoda; class Malacostraca; order Amphipoda; family Talitridae; genus Platorchestia; species Platorchestia sp. MABIK. Next base: position 35,980 of record JACJUY010003093.1, on the reverse strand, counting down.
AGCTTGGCAAGACAAGGGCCTTTTGTTGTCCGGCTTGTCGCAGCACCGGTACGAGGTGTTTATTTTCATGCTTGAGTGCGCAAGCGCAAGCGAGCCATCGACTCGTTCAGGCGCCTGCTGCTATCGACGGGCGCCGCAAATTTTACGATAGCATAAGCTCCTAAACTGCATCCCTATGACAGGTTTCGTGTAAGTATAGCGAGATCAGTCATCGGCTGCAGCTGTTTCGGTTAAGCTCCTTTAATCCAGAGCTACAAACACTAGCAAGAAAAATACGAATGCGAACTGTACAGATGGTGAGCATTGAAAGTCTTGTAGTCCTGTGCTAAAATGAATCAACTACGGCTTTGAAAAACAGAGTGACGCAAATGCAACTCACTGTCTCCATGAAAGGCAACGAGGCGCATTTATAGTGCAAATACTTGAAAGTAAATCTCAGCACTCGAATAGCGGAGCTCGTACAATTTAAACTTGAGGTTGTGATATCAGCTGCTACAAGTAAGCCAGCATTGTTTTGAGAAAAAACTCACATCCTCAACGTTTAATTGTTGAGCTGCCATGCGGAGCGGAGACATTAAATCGCAAGTTTTATTAAACACACGGCTTCTTTCCGACAATTTTTTGATGGTTGCTTAGGTGAAACTTTTGCAACTTTTTGCAAGCGCGTATTATATAGCTGCTATAATTTTACTGCAGTAGATATGATAAACTTCATAGGTCTTAATGCTTATGAGTTTTTATATTTACTCTCAACTGATAGTACGTACGTAGTGAAAACACATTGAACGTAAGCTAATTCTTTATCTCGTTTGCGACTTGCACGTTTTAGCGAAAGTTTTCCTCTTCCTTTTTACGCATGTTGTTATTTCAAGCTACGAGGAATTTATAGTTATTTATTCTACTGAAATCTGATTAACGTTCTGTTTCATGACATGGAAATGAAAATTCAGTGGGAGTGGCAATAAGAGTTTTTTCAAGTTGATTCATATTCAATACCATGATAATCTCTCTAGCTGATTTCAGTGTTAATTTATTTTTTGTGGAATTCCTGAGTTGATGGCGTCTATTTTTTGACATGCAATAAATTATCACAGAATGTCGTTCATTTTGTACTGTTTAATATTTTCCATGCGGACGTTCGGGTGGGTATTATTCAGATACAGTTCAATAAAGTAGATCAACATAATCAATGCGGGGCTATGCCATTGAGAAGTGAAAATAACACGTTCTCATGAATTGTTATCGACTACTGTCAACTGAGAATTAGCGCTCCCAAGAGGAAAAATGTGAAGGCCCGAGCTGTGAGTTCGGTAGGCCTTCTTTTCGTTGGAATAAAATGTTTTTTGTTACGTTTAGGACTACCTTTTTTGGGTTCACTACTGTCCTGTTTTTCAGCACCTACTACTTTGTTCTTCAGGTTTTATCCTGTTTCATAAACTTCTTTCTCAACTTACTGTTTCTATGCCCCTTGAGCATAGATTCCGTTTTCCATTATCTCCATAATAAATGGTGCCTTCCTCCATCCTCTCTTAAGAATGCTTTTTTTAACGGTTAGGGAGGCTTAAACTAACATCTAATCTAAACTACCGACTGAAAATTAACTGTTGAAAACCATGCTTTCCCAATCCTCAAGAAACCTTCTGATCACAGGACGAGCTTACGGAATAAAAACCAAATACTAAGAAGACGCACACTGCATTCGAAGTGCACTGAGTAAATGGAATTAAATACTGAGTAAGTTAGAGTTATAAAGACTTTCATTCCTTTCTCATTTGATTGAGACTTTAGAAGATCTATTCCTCGAGAGGTTGAACGAATTCAAATTATTCTTTTATGGTAAGTACCGCGGTTTTTCTTCGTCTATGAGGCTTAGTAGGATCCATGAGGTGCTTCTGAGATGAACTCGTAAACATTTGGCGTCTTTGTTTATGATTATCCAACTTGAAGTGGAGATAATAAATAAAGCAGTATGTTTATTTTCCTATCCGTAGCTACATTAGTACTCATTTTAACAAATCTTTTCCCCAATTATCAAGCGTTTGGTACTTTAAAGCGAGTTGATAACCTAGAGCTAATTTATGGGTGTCATTTTAAATTATTTTTTGTTCATGATTTGTCTTCATTTGTAGACCACTTCATCTTGGGTCTGAGCGTGGTTCGGGTAATTTTGAGTTGTGTAGTATATTTTTTCTCCTGTATCAGGAAAATTCCCTCCCTTGTATGCTTAAAAAGACCGAGTTTGAAATTATTTTTGGCCAAAAAAACAACCTTAACCCATAATTAACCCATGGTTCTGCTAACTAACAAATCTGCATTTCAATATTCTTAATCACTTCGCTTCAACTCATTTGAATCATCAGGATTTCTCTTGAATATTACACACGATGAACTGTCTTCAACCGACCACTCGAGTTTCAATAATTGATTCTAATTAACTTTAAAATCAATGTCTATAATCCGATAACAAAATAGTCCGTTGAAAATACTACGACATACTCTGGAATAAACAATTTATGTAAACTACTCAGCTTTGATTTTTTCTTGGTTATTCACTCTCATACATAAGCACAAGATTGATAACAAAATTTTGGGCCTAAATCCTCTTTCGATGTTTTTTGAAGTTTGTCTACTATATTCCTTAGTATATGTAGATTTTTATCTAGCTAAAGTACATCATTTTCAGCTATAATGAATTGTACTATCTCTAGTTTACATATTGGTTGAAGCTTCTCATGTATGCTCACAGATCCCGGTTATGGGTAGGTACCGTCCAGCTCTGTGCATGGTAAAGCAAGGCTAGGCTTACCGACATTTCCGCTTGAGACAAACAGAAGCCCGTACAAGGATAATTAGGCCAAATGTAATGGGACTTGTGCAATCTTCGCATATCGCTGCAGAATGTCCTACAGCTTCTTATCAACCGAGCGCGTTAGTTTGGTCTTGGTTTATTGGTTTGAAGGCCGAGGCGACTTATGAGCCTAGCGATGTGATTGTCGTTTACCTAATTAGAACTTGGTCTGAAGTCAGCGTGTCACCCTCATGAATTTTAATGAGAGCCGCCCATCTGCGCTGGTCACCAAACAACCACACAAATTTAAACTAATGTTTGCCCAGCTATGTCTGGGAGCACCCCTCAGCTCGATGCACGCTGTGGAGACAAAATAGACATTACTGACAAAAGTTAACTTTACATCTCGGTGCGTAGCAACCTCTGCAACTGGTGATAGACTCCGCTATAATCATTTACCAGACCGATCGTGGTGACTGAGTTAGCACATGTCGCTAAATGATAATGCGTTAACAAATTAATACCGACAACCTTCATAAAATTGCTCCATAAAATTTGAGCTGATTTTAAATTTTGGTAACACCAAGTTTTTTCATGTTCACTTCCAATGGACAGACTGTACAGTGTACAATGTACAGAAAGGTACTGCATAAAATATAAAATCGTGCAAAATTAATTGTCACGGCACCTTGGACCCTTCTTAATTATTGGTGCAAGGAAAGTAAGGTGTCGAAAAGAGGATTTAAACCCTCGATCACTGCACACCCATGATGTAAAATAAGAACATTAATTTCAACACTATCATCACTTTCCCAAGATTTTATGGTAGTCGGATAGCTTGCCCTGCTGCTGTTTCGGTCCATTTTTCGAAAGATGTCGCAAATCTCACATTTAAAACGATTGCGTAGCTTTCACCATCGTCATCAATGCCCAATAGGCGATAATCACCCTTTTCCCAGCGATAATTTCTAATTGCTGAACTGAATATGCCTTTCGAATTGATCCCGATTAGCTGCATTAACTCGTTCGTGCGCCCTGTGCTTTCAGCGAGCTTTTCTTGGTGCAGCCCAACGCTTCCTGAGGACAACATTGTTGTTATTACCTGTTCACGTATAATTTATTCCCCTGCTAATCAGTAAATTAATTATAGTTTAGCCCTTTCGCAGATGCATAAAAATGTAATATTTTCACTTAATATTTTTGCTGATATAAGTGTTCCATTGAGAACAGAAATGTCATCCCAATTTATTACAGTATTTAATTTTAATTTTATTTTTAATCCCTGCTTGTTTCTTAGAACTCGGACTAAATTACGAATGATGATGAAGGACTCGTTCTTACATTCATTCAAAATAATGAAGAAATAGAAACTGCAAGCTTGAACTAATTCTTTAACGTTTGAAATAACTTAGAATGGTGTCAGCACCCTCACCGGTTAGTTAGACTGAGAAATTGAAATGTAGTAACTAACGAAGGACAAACTATCACTTGGTTCAATTCACTTAAAAAAGGGAACGAAACTAAGTTTCATTCCCTTTATTTCGTTCCTAAGTATTTTAACTAAGTTTAGCCAAGGTTTGGTTCTACATTGCGTCGATTAGTATAACATAACGGTTCACGCCCCTTGCAGGCTTCACTGACAAAAGAATTCCTGTGATGTTAAGCTCCACCTGAAATACCAAGCCAGTCCCTTGTTCTAGATCCTTCTCGAAAAACCGACGCCCATTCCCGCGCTTTGCCCCTCGATAGTCCTTCAACCTTATTTTGCGTGAACATCTAGATTTTGTCAGCATCTCTTTTGCCCTTTTCACAGTCAGTGGCAATATTCAATAGTCTTCGTAAAAATGTAACGATAAATTTATCGTTTTTAGCATCAACAAAAAAAAAACGCAGGAGGAAAGTAATTGATGTTGGCGAAATGATTTATCATAAATACATTGATTGCAATTCGTTATTTTAAAAGTTCTAGAAATTCCGTGAATAATATCGTAAGAGTTGATTCCCTTGATTGTTCAACATTGTTATCGAACACAAGTTTTGAGACCTGCTCGCATAATTTTTACAGCTGTTCCACCGTACGCAAAAACCAGGTCAATGGGGTTCAGCGACACATATTGGTTGTCATTTGATTCTCATTCGTCAATTTGCTTAAGCCAAGTACCAGTCAACGTTTAAAAGATATTGAAGATACTGTTATTGTTCATTTATAAAACACGTATTTAAAAATGAATTGCCATGAGTGTAGAACGACATAAAATAACGTCATGACTGGAATGAAATGCACTGCTTGAGCCGTATTGCACATGGAACATATATGGCAACATGTTTTTAAGCAATATTTCCCTAATCTATGTCTTCCAGCTAAACATTTCTATTTTGAAATTGGTAAACTACATTAAAGTGAACACTTAAAATTCGCAAAGTTTACCAAAAACAGTAGTACCGTTCTAGTCACTATGCTTAACGAAGTGAAAGAGTGTTATTTTAAATTCCCTCATATTCTTAATTCTTAATGGCCTTTTTCTCACACGAGCTCCATACTTCTTTTGAGTATTAATTTATCTATGTATAATATTTAAGACACAGTATGTAAAATAAATCGGGAATTAACGCTATCAAACTCTGGCAATTACAGCAGAGGAAAGTGCACAATTCTATTAAGTTGCAGCTTTATTTTTGCTTGCCGTAGAGGGGTTTCGATGCTCACTTCTGATGCGGTTGTCTATCAAATAATCAAGACTGACGCTCTAAACTTCTAATTCTCTCTGAAGTCGTATAGCGAATCTATTTAACTGCTGATACCATCTTCTACGCGAATCAGATGTGCCTTGATTCCCAGCACTCCCCCATGCATAATTAGCTGTGGTTGGGGATGTTAGGGGCTTAAGTTTCCAGAATCGAGAAGTCACAACAGGGAAATATTTTGAAATTATATTCTGTGGCAGGATTCAATTAAAAATTGGTCTCTTCAGGAGGATGCAGCTATTGAATCGTTGGAAATTAAAAATCCTTGGAGAAAATGTGGAGTCTCGAGCTTAAGGTCGGGTCGGCTTGCCTTGCGTTGAAATACATATTACATAATAGATCGTTGGTTTTGTTACAGACCATTTTTTTCGGTTCAGTTCCTTTCTTTTTCTCAGCACCTAATGCATTCTTCTTCAAATTTTATCTTCGCAGAAAAATTCTCGGGAGGCTTTCTGATCTTAAGTAAACAGGAGAGAACTAAAAATACCGTATAAAATTTTTAATTCGAGTAAATGTTTGTAAGGTATTTATAGTTATCTCCTTTTAACTTCTATATTGTTTCATAAACTTCTTTCAATCGTACCGTTTTCATGACCAAGGTAAGAAAACACCGACAACCTTTCACATCTAGTCAACAATTTACCAAGATAAGGGAAGTGCATGTTTTTCCCTGCTATGGAAGCTTCAAGAGAACTTTTCATGACTAAAGCTGATGGTGTCAGTACATATTATTTCAATTTTTTTATTAAAAAATCCCTCCGAAAAAAGTCATACGTATTCGGAACGGTGTAAGCATTGATTTTACCGGGATTTGAGTGAACTTAGTTTATTTTTTTCTCTTCACACATTTCTAAGGGAATGAAATACTGAATACCATTACACCTCACCACTAGTGCGAGTTAAGGAAAAATTTATCTCTTGTTTTACCAATGTATTCATACCGTAGCTTACAGCTGTAACTACATCGTGTTGTGCTGCCAGAAGCCCTCAAATTCTGCGTTTTGCACGAAATGTTTATTCATGGTTCAAATAAATCGCAGCGACTCGCAGCAAGATGCTCGCCATTATTGAGCGAGAACTGTGGAGAAACCCTGAATATTAAAAATATTTAAATCTGTGGGACAATCAAACACGTCATGCCCTCCATCGTTAAATTATTTATTCCATCACACATGGCGAGACCTCCACACGTTCCCTGCTGAAATACGTAGAATGCAAAGAGACAATCTCTGTTATCCATCTAACTTCAACGAATCACGTCATCAAATCTCTGCCCGTACAGACTCTGGAATAAGATGCAGCATTGAATGCAAGTCGCTTTTTCTCTGGGGCCTCTCAGGGGGCCGTAAAGACCTTTTTTGATGCCGAGCAGCTGGCTTTTTACGACTACATTTGTCGAAGCGCGGCTCACTTTCCGAGGCGCTCGGTGCGACCATTGATTCAGCCCCAGAAAACTACTCCTTTGAGAGTGAAATTCGCTCCTATTTGATGCCGCCCGTGAGCCTCACTTATTTCTCATTAGAGAGACTTAATTACTGGCTGAGGTCCTCAGCACCAAAATTTCTTCCGCGAATGGGAAATGGGAGGGACAGCCTGTCTCAGCTAGGGGTGTTCTCGAATTATGCGATGCGCAGTATCTGACGCCTGCCTCGTAAAGTGCCATTCTTTCTGGCAGGTTCTGAAACTCATATACTAAACTAAGAGAGAAGAAGAACTTATAGAGATGGTTACGAGTCTGACCACCCAAAATTTGATTTGCATGGAGAGTTTAATCGATATTGGTCAATTACGCTGAATCGAATGGGCGCTTCTCGCCGAGCATAGCAGTGCAACGAAATTAGGGTGCTGAACGATATTCCTATTTGTGTTCATGACCACGATAATTGCAAGCATTACTTTTTATTGGACTTTTTCGAAGCACAACCAGCTCACTGTGGCTGTCCACAACGTCTACATGGGAAAGATTTACTTTATAGAATTTTTTTTTTTCAAAAACGTCAATTTCTTGAGCGTGTAATTTATTCTTCAATCCATTTTCGTTCCCTCATGGAATATAACTATTGTACCTATGAAATCAGCTCTCCCAGAGGGAATATATGAGGTCCCGAGCTAAGACGTAGGTGGGCCTTCTTTTGTTAAAATGAGATGTTTTCGTTTTGTTAAGGACTTGTTTCGATTTACTGCTGCCCTGTTTTACAGCACCTATAACGTTCTTCTTCAACTTTTATCTTGTTGCATAGCCTATCTTTTCAACTTACTGTTTCATTACGCAGGGGATTCTGCGTGGGATCACACCTTGTGCATAGATGCTGCGTTCCCTTAACTCCATAATTAAAATTGTGCTTCCATCCTTCTGCTCCTTAGAATCCTTCTGCTCCTTTTGGTGCGGTTAGGAAAGCTGAAATTAATGTATTTAATTTAATTCTTTTTCGTTGACATTATTGCTACGTTAATTTGAAAAACTTTGTGAACAGGTTTCAGTTTTCGCGTCTTCTTCGCCATTTGTTATTTTCCAGTCTTTTTTCCTCGTTCTTGCATTTTGAATGCGCAGGATTTCCTTTGCGCGAATGCACCAAGTGCATTGCTTCCCCTTTTCCAACAGTACACACAATGAATGTTCCCATCTCTTTGCTCTCGTGAGATTACTTTTGTTGTACCTAATTGAGGCCTTATAGTCTGCAAGACACTGTTGTAAAACTTTTCAGGATCGCATTGATCATAAAGCCTCATCAACAACTATATGAAAGGTTTAACGAAATCAATTCTTCCTAGTCATTCCTCTAAAACTACTTTGCCGCTTATTTTCAAACCTTTCCACAAATTATTCAAGGGATTATTCACTTTATTATACTTTCTCGTCTCATAAATTATGACCGAGGAAAACATATTTTTCAAGTAAATTGTTTACAATTTCTGGCAGGTTAGAAAATACCAAAGCATGCAAAAGAAAACATGCAATACAATCGATGCATGCGGTAGAAGAGTAACGAGTGAAAAGATCCGAACTCTACTCGCAGTACACAAAAAGGGTGGATATCTGCAGTCCTCAATATGAGGAAGATAACGAGCGAAGATTTCCTTCAGTGAGTGTTAACTCCTCTTCCCAGAGGAAATATCATCCTTTTCGGAGGAAAGTTCCCTTACGATTTACGTTGCAATGCCGTGGTTTTGCAGTCCATTTAAGGAGACAAAGCAAGGTAATAAGTAAATGTCCGCTCTCTCTGTAGATCAAATAGCGTTGACATAATCAAGCAAACACACAGTACCGTAAGGGAATTCTCTATTTATTGAGGTAGTTCTATCAGACGGGAAAGTTTTTCTTTGCTTTTGATTACAGATTGAGCGAGGAGTGTTTTCTTTACTTTGGTAAGTTAAAAACAAACAAAAACAGGTACATCATCTCTTCCATAGCATAGAAACTTTTACAGAAATTCTTTCGATATTGAAACGAACATCGCAAAATCATTTCGGTTACCTCCGTAAAAGTGAGCAAAGTTTGCTGTGCTCAGGTGTTTGAACATCTAATGGTATAAAGTTAAATTTGCAAGGGAAAGGAGAGGACTAGAGCACATTACAAGAAGCATTTGTATATGATTTGTAAAAGCTCTCTTCTATTTAACTTTGTAATATTGTAATGATTACAAGGGTAGTAGGAATGATCCTTAGATTCAGAACCAAGAAATATCATCGCTTTCCCTTGTTCGCAACACACTCAAGTATTCTACGGCCCAACGTGAAATCTATGCTTTGTTCTTCCTTTTGGAGTACAAAAATAGTGAATAGTTAAGGGAATGCAAGGTGGACACACGTCGCGCATGGTAACTGCATCAAAAGTAAGCATAGAAACCAAAGCACAAGAGAGAATAGTTTTCAACCTTAAAATGAACAGACACCTAAATTCATGTCATTAAAACCATGAAGTTTGACAGAAATAGTGTCGAGCTAGAAGAGCTGCAATTTTACTTTGTATCCCCTTGGTTAACAGAGTGAAGGTGAGGAAAAAAGACACTAAGAATAGCTAGAAAAACATTCATGGCAGTTGCCAACTTGAGGTCTAGAGGAGCTCCTTAAATTTCAACCTTCGTTGTAAAAAATATGGATGAATTTGTGAAAAGTAATAAATGATCACAAATTGCAAAATGCTCGTTGAGAATCAATATTACTGTGAGAGTTCAAGGGCTTAAAAATTACGTTCTTTAGAAAATAAATCATTTATCAATTCCACCATGGTCGTTAAATATTTCGCGTTTCTAATTTCTAGTTATTATACGCAATTAAAATTCAGTGCATACGCGGAAGTTAGAAGATTTTGGTGCAAAGATGTCCCGTTTTAGATAATCATAAGACTTAAGGATTTAAAATTTGGTATTATTTTGCTTCAGAAACCCCGTGCAGCACAATATCGGCCCGTGCCTGCTCCCTTTCTTGCCTCACTCAACAACAAACGGGACTCGGGTGCTGTGCTGCTGCTGAAATTTGCAGATGATGCTGTCGGAGTTGACAGGACAATTGTTGAGGCCGAGCAAATCTCGCAGCTGCAACAGCAACTGTAATTGCCTGTGTGAGTGCGGCAAAAATGCAATTTGCAACGCGCCCACTCGGACATTCAAAGAGTTCTCGATCTTGTAAAAGTAGGCAAGTCTAATATTGTTCTATGGTAATAGAGGTAAACTGGGCTCTAATAAATTCTGATCGAACGCTGTCGGAGTCGTTCCCAAAGCACAGTAGGTGCGGGAGCTTTCTGACTGAATAATTCATGTTATTTTAATAACAAACATTCCGCTTTTATTTATTGGTAATGCTGTTTAACCATTCATGAAAAAGCGCTGTTAAGACAATAGTTAATTTAGAATCAAGTCTCAGCGGCTCTTGTGAATACAAGACATGCCGGTTAGCGTCTTTCGTGCAGAGGAGCTCTGACGCTCTCACTATTTATAAAGAAGAATTATTGCATTCCGTTGATGTTAAATATTCAAGGAAGACAATTGACCCCATGCAGGGAGCTCTTGCTGGGACCTTCAACAAGTAGTCAATCTTGATTGGTGTGTTTATCTTTAATTGCGCTCTCAAGTATCCGATTTACGCAGTGAGCAGCTTGTATACACACATACGTCGAGCGCAAAGCTATTGACTGACTTCATGAAAAATTTGAATAAATTGTGAATATTCACAATAGTGTCTAATTAAAAACATAACTTCTGAGTCGGTCCTCGACAATATGCCTCTCTGGAGAAGAGCATACGATTTTGTGAGTTCCGTATGAATCCGATAATTATGTATAAATGTATGCAAATTTATGACAATACTAAAAGGTTTAAACGAGACGATTAATGTGTCAATTGTAACTAATGAATTTTCTCTATCATGTTATATTATGAGAATGATGAGAGTGTACATACAAGGAGATTTCTCAGTTCTCCCACTCCTGTTGTATGACTTTCCTTATTGGTGTTCAAGTGTATATTTCGTGCTATTTTTGTCCGAGGACAAGGAACACACACGTGTACAGTTGCTTATTCTGATAGATGCCTTGAGTTGCCGTAAAATAATTTGTACATTTTCATCTCAAAAAAAAAAAATTATATACGTGGTTTCACGTACAGATTTCATATGCGCGTTCTCGTCATGCGAAATTTTGAGGCGTTAATGATGATGTAGTGTGTTAGAGTTAAGCCCTGTTTACTCTGGTTTACATTTTGTCGCAGGCTCACGTGTATACGCCTCATGTGGCACCTCACAAGGGCCATGAGCGTTTACGCTAGATATTGGGGGCGCTCACCGTGGCGCACGATGCTCAATTTCTCAAAACCAGTCAGTGCGTCATTAACCGCCTATAGAGGTGGATTACCGTCGCTTGTCTAAATATTGTTGCTGTATCGTAGGCTATGTAATCTTTTCTTTATTTGCAGTAGTGAAATTTTAAAATTTTCGTTCATTTTCATTATAAAATAATTGAAAGCAGCATCCTTCACATTCCGATCCTTATACTTGCGACTTTCAGTCCGGCATGGGGATTCATGGGCTCTGTACATTTCAATTAATTGCAACGTAGCTTCTCGTGGCAGTGTTGCGTCAGCCATAAGGATGGGCAACTCACCTCATGATTGCCTACTGCACACTGACCGGAGACAGAGCTGCAAGGCTCTCGTGTATCGCACCTCACGAATGAATTCGATCAGAGCGAATAGGGAACTTCGGATACACACACACAAATGTGAGCCTCAGTGGTGAGCCTCATTTACACGTGTCGCGCCTCACGGCCGAAATGTCCCCTAGTGTAAACGGCCCTTTAGCCTAGCTCCTCTGCTCGAAACCCGCAATGCGTCAGTCAGCTGCCCTGAGCTCAGTGGAAATAATTTCCTAAAATCTGATCCTCACGACTCGATTTTGCCCTTTCTCATCAAATTTTTCATCTTATGACCAGCCTTCTGATGAACAGAATATGTCAAGCTTGCACTGTGAGAAAAGGCCCAGGCCGTCTCTTTGATTTGAAGGAGTTTAATTTACAAGTGTGACCTCAAATCTGCAGGTGATAATAACGATTTTCGACCCAAAAAAGAAGCCGCTGCTCTCACGCCCGTGCCGCACCACTAAGGAGGCAGGGCCCTTAGAAAGACCGTTGTTTGCTCAGATAAAAAAGCAAAATAAGAAAAAATGTCAAATCCAGCATTAACGAGCATCAACATCGAGATAAAACCTCCTGATATCTTTGAAAACGTTTGAGGGAGGACGATTTAACATCGTCTGCGAAAGAATTTGAGAATGCCAAGATGTTGCTCAGGGGCGGAAGCTCATTCTGGTTAGTTAGGGGAGGGTCCAAAGATCGTAGCCTAGATACGATTCGCGATACAGGGTTAAGACAATGAAACATTCAGGAAGTGTGATGGTGTGGTACGCGTCTCAGGGATAACAAGGGTTGGGGCAGACTTGATACTTAATTTGATGGAAGCAAAGCCAAGTAGGTATTAAATATACATATTCTGTCAGATGAAAAAAGTAATGCAGTAAATGAAGCAAAAAGAGATGGTTCATAATATTTCAATACAACATATCGTCGAAAATTAGAAAATCAAATTCAGGTTATGATGATGTTCCAGTTTAAATAGGAAGTTATTAGCGTTTAAGGATGACTAGTTACAAGAAGTACCACTAAGAGTTTGCTCTATTTGTAGAAGCTCTAGTGTATATCTGTGTTATATATCGGTGTGAGACTTGCAGGGCAAGCGCCGCCGGATGTCTGTGTTGCATTTGGGTTCGCCTGTCTGGGAGCCGGAAGAGCCATAAACCGCCGCCGGAGGCTGGCCGGCGAAGTCCTTTATGGTGCCTTGCCTCTACCACGCTTTACGACTACCGGAAAGTCCTTGTTCGACTTCCGGGCACTGCTAGTTATAAGGAGGGTCTGTAACCGACGGAATCAGTACATTATTAGGAGCCTTGCTGTGCTTTTACTTTCCCTTGCTCCGTAGAAGTTTACGGCTTCTGATACTGTAGCTCATTCATCGGTAGTTGCAGCTACCTCTGAAAATACTTCTAGTAGTGTCGATAGTACGACACTACAATCTGATAACAAATGCATCTATTTTTTGTGATGTATTGCGAAAATAAAAATTGATGAAATTGTTTTTTCTTTTAAAAATATTTTGCTTATAAACGTTTTCCTGAAACTTGCAATGATATTTTCGCACATTCTTACAACCGACACTTCAAAAATGTGATGGTGTGGTATCAAATTCGAGTTAATTCAACCCTGTGCGCCGTAACTGGTACCCTGCCGTCCATTTGCAAATACCAGCTCAAATTAGGGTTTCCAAGGCGAGCAAAGACTATCATCATATTCCAGCTACTCCATAAAGGTTCAGAAATTCGTTTCACAGTCGCCACTGATCATTCGAATTATAGGCTACTGTTAGGGAATGTTCAAACTTGCCGTGCTCTCCACACTGGACATCAACAAGACGGAATATTATATTACTTAGGGGCTCAGAACTTTCACACTTGAAGCTGCTCTAGCGAAGAGAGGAGGAAAGGTATTTTTAGCTGCCAGTTAATTAAACGTTCTCAAATTCTTCACTTTTAAATGTACTCGTCCTAAAATCAAAACCAGCTTTCGAAAGGTCAGATTTCCACAACACGCGGCTGCACCGCACCTTCATGATGTAAGAAAATTGGAACACTGATCACGCTAACGCTCTACCTGTTCACGTATGCAAGTGATGTGCATTTTTTTCTAGATGTGCTGACCAGCAATTTCCTTACAAATCCCGTAAATTCTAGTTTTACCGAGGGCGTGCACAAAACAAACTAAATGAATGGAATTGTGGTACTTTCTTGCGCCTTTCCGTAGAAATTATCTCGATGCTCGATTTTGTGATTTTCTAATAGGTTTGAATATTAAATCGCTTCACTTTAATTATCTCCTGCACCCAACATCTCGTTTCGTACGCCATGTTTGCTGGGAGCAAGCTGACAATTTTTTGTGTGGTTGTTGTGACGAATTCAATTGGAAGCCCAGCTTGCTAAGAAGTAGGCTAAATAACGGGATGTTAAAACATTAGGCAGTCGCGGTCTCGGCATTTTTTCTTTTTTTCTAGGTACTAAATCTAGATTATAGCAAGTGACTTGTAATATAAACGTTCAGTGTAGCAAGTGACTTGTGATATCAACGTTCAGTGTAGCAAGTAACTTGTGATATCAACGTTCAGTGTAGCAAGTGACTTGTGATATAAACGTTCAGTTTAGCAAGTGACTTGTGACATCAACGTTCAGTGTAGTAAGTGATTTGTGATATCAACGTTCAGTGTAGCAAGTGACTTGTGATATCAACGTTCAGTGTAGCAAGTGACTTGTGATATCAACGTTCAGTGTAGCAAGTGACTTGTGATATCAACGTTCAGTGTAGCAAGTGACTTGTGATATAAACGTTCAGTGTAGCAAGTAACTTGTGATATAAACGTTCAGTGTAGCAAGTAACTTGTGATATAAACGTTCAGTGTAGCAAGTAACTTGTGATATAAACGTTCAGTGTAGCGAGGAACTTGAGATATAAACGAAATTTGTTCCATCAACTGGTAAACTAGTAAATATTTAGCATTTATTTTTCAAACGAAAACCAAAAAATTCATCCAAGTTTGCGAGCTCAAATTAATTGAATGATATCTAAAAAACTTTTGAATTGCCATCAATCTCGTATGAACAAACCTGTCTTAGCTGAATTTTTTATTATGAACGCTAATTAGACTGATCAATTATCTGCGTGAAGAATACAAGCGAATAATATCATGATGGTTGTGCGTAATTGTTTCAATTTTCTCACTCAATGTTTTTGAAGTGCAATTTTGAAAATTCTCAACCAGTAGCTTTGATACGAACGTAATTTTTTCAAAATAAGTTCTAGACTCCTTTTATACCAATAAAGTGAGGAATAATATTTAAGATTAATAGTTCGTTTTAGACGTTTTGCGAGAATCACTTTCAAGGATAACACTGAAAGTACCAAATAGTAAGCCGAAATACTTCAATTCAAAGTAGATTAAATATGTATTTTATCTACGCCACTAATGAATTTAGTTGCAAAGAGATTCATTATTGATAAACTCAATTCAAAAATTGGATATGAAATATGTAATAATATATAATATATTCTGTATAAGCAACATCTAGAGCGCATCATCTAAACAAAGGTACAGATGACAATCTTGCACTCTTCAGCTGTTGGTTAAGTTCTGTAGTTTCTTTAGTTCGTGCGACGAATATAATTCAGAAGAAATACTTCCATTGGATAGATCAAACAACGCTGAACGCTGCGTCTGTCACACCAGTACCTGCGGAACGTACGTGTCGCTGCATAAGTTAGCGCCTTCTGAATACATTATCGCCTCTATCTGCCCCTGATTGTTGCCCTCAAAATCCATTACAACGTAGAACTCAAGCCGAAACAAACGTTTTTCTCTTTCCAAGAATTATAGGGTCATTTTTCTAGTTTTGACGTTCGCCTAGCCAAGTGACGGGAGGCTAACTAGCAGAGTATAGCCCGACGCCTTAATCTCCTATGAGCTGAATAATTGAATAGAAATGAAGCACTTCAACACACCGAGACTCCGGCGTCCCTAAGGATCCGGGCTCCAAATTCTTCATAAATCGTAGCGACTTGAAGAAGAGATACAGCTTCTGAGGAACTTTTTACGAGCGGTTAGGGACTCCATTTTCGGGCGTGAGGCTTATTTCATTTCAACGATGGACGATGACACGTTTGTGCTCTTCCTCAGCTGCTCGTTTATGTAACATTCAGCCTTAAATATAGAACAGGAAAAGTTCAGTGTAACATCTGATCGGCTGAACTTCCATAAGAGGCCAAAATGATACGGCGAACACAACCGCTCGTCCATTGTGTGCGCCAAATTCGGCCCCTGCGTCTGGAGCTAACCCTCGCATGTCATCTACGAACGCGGCTTCGCAGAATTTTTTTTTTTTACGTATCAGACAACAAGGGATAATCTCCATTCAAAACTTCTTCATTCGCACGAAAACTCAGCATAAGTTTTCGAACATAAAATGTTAACAACGCATAAATCAATCTTCGATGAGAAAACGTCAATTAAAACGTGAGGTAAGAAGTTCAAGAGTTTCAAACAATAGTATCTGTGTACTTTACATTCTTTTTGTAACCGATTTTTTATGTGATTTTTGCCCAGCAGCGCACAGATTTTTTAAATCAGATTACTTCTATCCCTAAGCTATAGGGTCATATTGTTGATATGAAAGATATCTGATGGCACTGTGACATACACTTGGAAAATTAAGAATTCCAGCTTTAAAATTTTCAGAGAATCTCTGAACACAACTGTAGTTCGCAAGGACTGAGAACTTGTCACTCCTCGACCGATAGGTTGGTTTCTGAGCTTCTATCGCCTTCCTCATCTCTTTCGAAGAAGTGACCGATATTCTAGCTCGTGTTCTAGCGTCTGCAGCTCTACTCCTAGCTTCTTCCCTCTTTCGTTTTCTTTTTCATCCAAGCTGCATACATTGCCTCATTAGCTGTCTCTAAAAAAGCTGAAGCACAAAAGCTTTAAGCCCTTGTTGTGTTCTGTGAGTAAAGTATAGATAAAGTTTAGCTGTCATCTTAATTTGTGAAAAAGAATTAGACATCTATAAATAGAGATAAAAAATTAGGGAAAAATAGATCATAGGCTCGTTTGAAGTAATTAAACAACAAATAAGCTCTGAACAGTAGCACAAATCAGGGCACTTTCAAATACATATCACATGTTTCACGGATGGCCGTTATCAACGAAGTATTTTAAGAAATTGCTTAAAAACATCGGGCGCCCTCTTTGAGACGATCGACCAAGCAACATGTTGAAGATCTCCCCGTAAAGAATTAAATGTAATTAGAGGAATCTGCTACAACGGCGTCTGATATGCTTACGGTTTCACCATATCACTTGAGACTGTCCAACAAGTCCGAAAGATTTTACGTTTGACCTCATGTAGGAAAATTATGGTAATTCGGCTCACCTCTTCCTTTAGATGTTCAAACCTTTCGAGTCATGACTGAACCATCAATATCGCTTTCTAATCGGGTTCTTAGCTAAAGGCTTCTGTAATCTTACATAGTCGAGTGCATTGTAATAATCTGTGTTGTTGCGAATTCAACCTATGACGTATTGTATTTTTTAATTTAAAATAAGGCATTACGAGTAACTTTTCCAAACTTCGTTGAGACTGGAGACTCGTTTACCCAGTGAAAAAATTTGATCTCTATTCTGTTACTAAAAATGTTTCTACCAGCCTAGTATATTTGTATAATTCTTCATAATTTTACGCAGGAAAACAATTTTTCAATTCGAATTCTTTTTGTCAGGAATTTCGAATGTGCTGGAAAGGGAAATTAACATTTTACTAATGAACGAATTATAATTCAATTAATTTTACCTCCCACTGCAAGTATTCTGATGAGTGATAGAGAAACAGCAACGAGTGCAATCTACCCATATGAGATGGTACTACAATATATGAACAAGTTTGGAACCGGGCTTGTTCAGTTACGTCATGACGTATTTATTCGGTTTCATATTTTACTTTCAAATTACATTTTACATGAAGTTATTTTTTATTCTCAACGCATCTTACGGACAGAACTCCTTTTATGTACTGGAGAGATTTCGATCAACCTACCCTAAACCCGTAGCATCAATTTCTTCAGAAACATTAGTTGAGAGCTAAAAATGCATCAATGGGATTTTTTTGCCCTCTCTGTATTTCTCACCTGAAAAAGTCAAAAACGTTTTTCTTGGACCGTTTTTAACAATCTTCTTTTTCTGCTGCCAAATTTGGTTCGATGTGCAAACTAAGTCCATCTTCGACCGAAATTGTCTTTAATTTTATATCGAGATAAATAATGAAATTCTTCCAATGGCCCTGCATTTCGTGGCAAAAATACTGGGAGCGCGCTGTCGCTGTCACGCCTCCCCCGTAGTGTTGCAACTCATCTCTCAGTTCGTGCGATATCGGCGGCTTTATCGTATTCCGGTCCCGGAGTCGTGAAAGGTGAACAGGGTCTCACAACGTGGAGTGTCACAACGCTCTTACATCCAGAAATTCGCAAGATCACAAAGAGAGAAAGAACACGCGTCAGTAAATCCCTCACTTTGCTGGGTAAACCTCGAACTGAAAATAAATGCTACGATCACATGTTTTTTTGCACGGAAGATGTTCACAATGCGGAGTTCAACCGTCATGAATCTTGTGTTTCTTGCTTATCCGTCAATAAACTAGAACTAGAATATTTCAATTTTTCAAAAGTAAGTAATACATAGCTAAAATACTATAAGTAGACAACGCTACTTTTATTCTTTCATGCAAACACGGTTGAATGAAGTTGATAGGAAACTTTTTCAATTGTTGTCCCAGCTCGTTTACGCTTGTGAAACCCAAGCGTGATACTCGATTTCAAATTGTAAAAATTATCTTCATCATTGTATAGACTGCTACACAAATTGTGCAGTAGTGTTAGTCTCTATGTACGCACATAAAATATAAAAACATATGGAAATGCCTACAAATCTGTTTTCAGTTGAAATTCACTCATAGCGGTTCAACAATTAGTAAAATTCAATTCTTGTTATATTGCAGCCAAGCTGATCCATCGCCTTACATGGAATATCACTTTCATTACGTGAGCCTAATCTCTCCTGGCAGTTTGAAATTTCAACTTGGTTCTGTTTTCGGTGGACAGATAATGTTAAGTTATTCTTCTCCCGTGCAAGAACTACCATCGAGAATAAAGCCCAAAATCCGCCTAATTTCAACGTTAATTTGAGGGACAAACGGAGAGTGCGGGGACTCTCCGTTCTGGCCGCTGAGTTCTGTTGTGACGAGCGTTTCGGATCTCCAAATCGAGAGCCTTCGATAAGCTCAGCACGCACCTGCGTGAAGCAAGGCATACGTGCGTGAAAACCATGTTAGGATACGTGACACGCACAACTAGTCGTATTTAGTATATCGGAAGCAGGAATGAATGTCTTCTATTTAGAAGGCTGTGAACTCAAACTTTCTTTTTAAAAACATATTCATAACTTATTGATGAGAATATTTGAAGAATCAACGCGCTGCTTATGTTGTCAAGCCAGCGATTTTCTGCGTCTGTACTGTGACACTTGTGAAGTAATGAAGTACCAGGTACGTGGTTATTACAAAAAAACGCCGAGTTTCAGCGCGCTTATTGAGTTACGAGCTGAAACAAAAATGAGTTCAGTGATCATCACATGAAAAAAAGCTAGCGCAAAAAAGGGGAGGTTTCCTCTAAAAGATTACAATGCCTAGAATTAAAACAAGGAAGCGATTCCCTGAAGTATTTGAGTCGTTAAAGTTGAGTGGAAAGGGAAAATTAATTGCAGTAAAAGGAAAGATGAAACATGCAGAAAACATTTAAATACTGCATGGAACCCTAAAGGTTATCGATATAAAATACTGAGATTTACTTTCCAGCTAGATCATAGCTTGAAAATTCTTCTTAATTAAGCGTTCGTATGATTTTTGGAAACAGAAAGGACATTTTTGTGATGATCTTTGACGAGTCCTAAGTTGAAAAATTTTGAAAATCAAAATTCAAAAATTGAGTTAAAAATGAAGCTTCAACATTTTTCAAAAACCAAAACGTAGTAGCGAATAAAGAATGGAAGAAAATCGCCTTGCGAATGAAATTCTGCACAAAATGTTTAATGTAAATTATAAAAAAAATAAAGGTTAAGTCAGTCAATAAAAATTATAATACGACAGTGATTAAATCTTTCTTGTTATATGAGCAGTTTAACTGTACCATTTTGTATAATTACTTTCTTATATTTATAAAAGCCTCTTCATTAATGTGCATGAAAACAATGCTAGGCCTGAAACGAGCATTGTATTTTAAGAGGAGAAAACGTTGAATATTGATGGGTGCACAAGTAATTTTGTGACTAACTGTATATTTTACTACGAATTTGGCGAGAAACCTTATGCAGATCATAAAAAACTAGGACCGAATTTTCGCAAAAAGTATTGCCAGTTTTTGCGAGGTGACACGTGACTATCATTTCAAGTTAAATACTTGCCACGAAATATTTCTTGATAAGCTTTCAATGAGCGATGAAAAATTTGAGGTTTCTCGCCTATTTTTAATGAAGAATGTTTCTACGTGTGTTGTAGAAAATCCTGCAAATTTGCAACTCTGTTGATCAGTAAAAGCACGTATCGTTTTACTTTATGTGCTCGGTGTGAATGACGTAACATTCTTTTCTTTAAGACCATCAAGTTACTACGTTACAGCTAGTGATATTTTCATTTTATACTCCTACGTTAAAGGTTGCTAGTGATATCTGCATGGCAGCTCGAGCAACCTTTCATCACGCAATGGTGCGGAAGATCAAGCGAGGTGCTGTCATCCAGCCAGTTTTGGAGCTGTCTCCCTGCTTCGTAGATTATTGGCAAGCGCTGTTGGGTTTCCTCCATACAGCATCAATGGGGCAAACTTAAAAGGCGCGAGAAACACAATAGCGCGGTGCCGATGGAACCTGAACTGGGCGAGGACATCTTTTGGACAAGCGGTGAAAATTGGTAACCTTAAAAACGCAATGCAGGTAATGTACCTAGTAATCTAACTGGTATAATGCCAACGCCGGAGCTCTTAGAGAGCCAGTGAATAACTTTCGGCGACAGAATCTTGCTCGTGTGAATGTCAGACACGTTTAACACTCCTCAAGTTTGTTGTGGTTCATCGTAAGGTATGCAGACACTAGGCTTGATCTGACGAGCAGTCTAACCATTAATATTTTTCCACCGCACACCTATGTGATTTACGCTTGCCTATAAGTTTGAGCAGAACCGCAGTCGACACCGACCGAAGGAGAGCAAGCTTTGCCTCGCGTGGTGAGCTCATCAACATTTCAACCATTTTGTATCAAGTTTCGTCACGCTTTGCGCACCACAAATTGGTTTCACTAGCAAGACGTAAATTGTATGAAACCCATTTCTCCTTAAGCAGGTTTCTTTCCTCGAGTACATGAAGTTCTTCATACTAAAATGATGTTAGTCAAGTAGAAAAATATTTCCTGAAAAATTTTTCCGTGGAAAGACTGAAGTCTTATGACATAGCTGGAAAGCTAAAAATTGTGCAACTGTCTTATTGCCTAGAAAAATAGAAGTGAGCCGAATGAGAACTGCAAGTTTAGGCTCGCGTGTAGATTCCTGGTTGGATAAACCGAGTCTCTACAAGTAAAACCAATGGATTTGATGTTATGCTGTAGCTCCCCGCACTAATGCATCAAAATAAGCTTTCTTCATTCCAAGAAAATCAATTGACCGCCACATCCATCAGAGGCTGATGCCTGAGCCGGCATACGAGGATGTAAATCAAGTGTAGCGCCTGTATTGTCCCGGCCGAGCTCCGCCCTCTCTCCTACTGGACCATCCGACGCCTTTTCCTTTGGTGACCAGGTAAGGAGAAAAATGGTAAATTATAAAAAACGCGATAGTCCAATACGTAGTTAGCATATCATCAAAAGCGTCATCCTATAAGACTATGATAAACTTTTCAGTGTGGCAATAAATTTTCAAATGGTTGAATATAAAATGAGTATCTTCGATTTGCCTCGTCGATCCTTGCATTTACGATGAATGTAGTTCATTGTTTCGTAGAAAGCTGATGGCCGATTCTTACGAACGCTGTTATTCATATTGCATGACAAAAAAATGGGAAAGAACGCAAATCTATAAAAAATTTTCATCTTTCATTATTGATGAACTTTTTTAGAACTTCTTGTGAAAACTCAACTGTGAGACGATAATAAAGAATAAATGAGAAATGCATTAATGATCTTGAAAGGGGTGAGGGCAACCTCGCATGACAGGCCTAATTGCTGTACAGTATTAGTTCTATTGAAATTACAATCAGAGTCAACAAAGTTCCCTAAAGTGATTGTTGACAATTTTTAGAAATTTGCTTTAAAATATCACAAAGATTTGAGAACATTTTGGTATTCAAATTTTTCCTAATTTGGCTAGTTGTTATTCGTTACTCGTTATTTTGAAGTTATTTTGAATTAGATTTAATTCGCTAGACGTCGCAGCGTTCATATCATATGCTTTTACAACTTTCTTTTTTCTCAAGTAATGACACAATAAATATTTTTGCGGCACAGAATTAGTAATAAATTAATATTTTGGCATGCTTTCAATTCGTCGAACATACTGTTCACAAAATTACTTGCGTTATTACGCATTATTCATTGATATCCGTAAAGGTGCTAAGTTCGAAAAACAAGACGACTGGCAGCGAACAACTTACATTAAATATTAAGCTGCACAGTATACCAGCACTGGAATTGGCGAGTTCGTTTTGTTCATTTAGAGATTGAGTGATAAGACTTCAATGTTTCAAGTGTGGAAATTTATGAAAAACTTAATGGGTAAAAAATATAACTAATAATGTAACTGTGATTTCTAATATTTCTTCTTGATATTCAGAAGTTAGCTTGTGAACCCTTCAGAATAATTCAGCCTGGTTTGAAGTTTGCGAAAAAGTTAAATAACTAATGAAAACAAATGAAATACATTTGTATTAATTATCATGCGCACTTATTCGCTGCTGGAGTAAGAAAGATCGATCAATGTATTTCATAGATGGGTTATTTCCGACAAAGATTGAAAAACTCGAAGTTCGAATTATGATGCTACGATATGATCTCAAATGTTTGATATTGATTACGACTCAACAAAATGTTTGAAGATGTAATTTGACGTTTTTGCGAACGCTGTGCAGATAATTGACCACATCAAAAAAAACAAGGATGTGGTAGCGATACTTTTTATGGTGAACATTACTGCTTCTCTCGATCTGAGCTCTGTACCAGCGTGCGTCTGATGCATGCTAGTTTGACTGTGCGATACTGCGTAAGAGGTATTGAGATACATGTGAATAATTCTAAGCGCTGACAATAGGCTCGTTCTTCAACTCGCTGAGTTATATTTTCTCATGACATGTGTTCCTTTGTAACGTCACTGATGAAATAGAATTGAACCACGGGAAGATGCGATGAAAGGTGATCATTCAGTAGCGGACCTTGAGCGCAGTCGTTTGTTAAATCCGGAACTAGGTGTAGAGAAAGAGAAAAGTAGGATGATTCTTGATGACAGTATCTCTCTTCATCATAATATCAGGAAATTCACTCTCATCAATGATATCCTAAACTGCTTACCGATGAATCGCCAACACCTGCAGCAATACACTCCTGAGGACTTGTGTTGTTATGGAAGGCTGTTAAATACATCCTCTAATTTCCTTGCTTTTGTTGTGTGTTAGGCAGTGATGACGAACCTTCACTCTCCGCTTTCAATTTGAAATAATTTTTGTTATAGGAAGAGTTACCCAAAGCAAACAAACGTACTCTTCACTATAATTATTCTCATGGCAGTTACTTTTACAGAGTCAATCTGCATTGTATTTAAAGTTGAGGAGCTCTCAATTCAAAACGTATTGAAAAGTATAACTTCTAGATGATTACTCTATAGCTGAAGACATGTGAGTGATAAAACTAAATTTACTTGCATTGCCGGCTGTAATATTTTATTTTCATTAAAAAGTTTATCACATACGAAACTTACACCTTCACTCACTGATGAAACTTAAATTTTTGAAAAGTATCTCGGAACTTTCAAAAAAGATGCTGCAGTACGGGTCGTAAAATAACTGAAAACAAACGACACTGGGTCCTTGATAAGATCGTCGTTTCTACTTCCATTAGCAAAGGAAAACTTTAACAAATGCAAATTCACTTTTTCAGAATAAGTGGGCTCCACCAATCCCATGCAAAATCAGTCTTACACCAACACGTCACAACGCGGCTGAGAAGGACAACGAGATGAGGGAAATCATCACCAAGGGGGAAGTGTTGGAAGTAAAAAAGTATGTGATTGAGACTAAAAAAGTACTAAAGTGGGTCTATATTCAGTAAGAGTGGATCTGTATTCACTACTTTATCCTATTTAGATTCTTGGAGATTTACAAGAATTTGTAGCTTAGTGCAATACAATTTAGAGTATGCACCTTTTAAGAAAAAGTGCTACGCTTGAACCTATAAGTAAAGGCATACCTTCTCTGCATAATTTATTTTGAATACTGCTTTACGATGGGTGACCTACGAAGAACAATTAGAAAGTGCCTCTGAGCTTGACATCAGCTGAGTGAAGAGGCTCAAAGCTCCTTCAATCACCAGAACAGCATTAATTTAAAATAAAAAGAGTTCAAACTGAATTTCCGTGTAAAAAGTGAACTTATGATTTCTCCACATTGATCAAATGAGGAAGAGAACTTTAACAAGAGTAAAAACTGAACGGTAGATTAATTTATTCAATAGGGACTAAAAAGGAATTTTTTCAAAAACTTAGTACCATAACTTTTTCTTTTGAAATTAAAATTTTTTTAAAGCAGTCAGAGCAACGGATTGTACATGTATATCTGTATTGATTTTATTCCAGAAAGTATAATTTTTCTATCGTAGCAGACATGTACGTGAATGAAATGAGAAATTGAATTTTTAGCTCGGGATCTGCAAAATTTCCTCATCCTCACAACCGATCAGTGTTAATAATATTTTCAGCAGAGAATGCGACCCAGGATTGTACCTACTGTACGCGAGCGCACATGACGACCGCAGCAGCTCTGGATGAAACAGACTGCGTCACTAATACTGCTGTAATTAGCATGCTAACATAACAGTGAGTAGCAAATTGTTTCTCATCGAAGTAAGTGTGTGCGTCAGGCCACTGACAAACTAGGAATTCAATTTCAGATAAAAACAGTCCACACAATGAATTTTCCTAAGCTCTGCCAGAAAAAAAAAGTGAACGGATAGAGCTTAATCGAAATCAGATTATTTCGCATGATGGCAATGAGAAACAAAAAATATACCCAGGACAATAGGGAGTATGTTTCTCCTTAGAGTTCTAATGATTTGTCATTGCACAATAAATTTTTTCCGGAAGTACCTCGCTTTTGTTTAGCATAAGGTATAGAAAAATTTCCGCTGAACCGTTTGATGATCATTTATTTCATGATGCCATGGTCGTGTCCGGAAAGGTCCAGCGGTCATTGAACACGTGTACACACATTGTGAATGCGTAATGCTGCAATGAACAGCTGTCATACAATTGCGCAACTCACACGTAGTTAGGTGGAACACATACAGGCTGGTCTGCGAGTAACTCGCCCTTTTACGACATCTATA
This sequence comes from Platorchestia sp. MABIK, assembly GCA_014220935.1. NCBI lineage: Eukaryota > Metazoa > Arthropoda > Malacostraca > Amphipoda > Talitridae > Platorchestia > Platorchestia sp. MABIK. The sequence goes on along the minus strand of JACJUY010003093.1, from coordinate 10,687 downwards.
CCAAGAAAACTATGAAGATAAAAAGTTATGGATAATTTCAGATGACAATTGAAGTTCGAAATTTATCGAAGTGCATGCTGTATAAAGTGTATCTCATAGAAGAAAGTCAAACTCCCTGCTAAAACAATTTTTCACAACGAGTAATTTCACGTTAGATGACGTGTTATTGCTACTTCGATTTCCAGATTCAAATGCTTGTGATTGCATCCTCTGCGGATTTATTTGAAGAAAAGAGTTTGGATCAAAACATCTTATACCTTATTGGAATTAAAACGCACCTTTCAAAAAGATAATAGCATAATTCCAGAGGTCTTCAGCGAAGTAATGAACACTACCATTGAAAAACCTATATTTATTTGAAAAATTGAAGCGGACCTCTAAGATAATGCTAGTCTATTGCTTACTTGATATTTGAAAAACATTTCAAACTCTCCTGTATCATTTTAAATTGTAGAGAACTTTTTGTTTCATTGTTTTCCCGTTAACGATTTCAAGAACAAATGAGTTACCTGTAGGCCACCATCAATTGGATAATCTAAAAAATTAATTCAACAGTAGTTTCTCAAGATATAAAACAGTGAAATTTGCAAAATGAGCAAAAATACATAGGGACACACCTATCAAATCGGTAATATAACACTTCCTTTAATAACATCATTAGTCATAGAATACACAGTAAAGTATTTGGACACTTTCTAAAAATGCTTCACAGAAGCGAATTCTGTACGTTTCGACAGCGAAGCATATTAGAAACTTCTGGGAAACCCGCGCACTACTAACTTCTAGTTGCATTTGGGATAAACCTAAAAATAATATATTGCAAGGTTATTCAGGATTTTACAATACATGCCGGTGTAAAAGCACGACCAAATAATGAAATGAAGGGAGTTATCAGAAGATGTGAAATTTCACATAACTTCTAGTCCACATGGTTTTCATGAGATAATTTGTTAAATTGTGCACTAATTATTTACAAGCGATGAATATTTCACTTTTGTTTCCCGATTATATTTATTGGCGTAAATCGCCAATTTTGTTTGACTTTCTTAATTACGAGTACCAAACAAATACTCTACAATCAAAGGTTTTTCTGTCCACAAGCTTGTTTTACCTCATTGCATGCCAGTGGTAAGAAGGACGAGAAATCTCCTAAAATCTCATGCTTTTCTCTACATAGTATATCCGCAGCTAATTTGTCACATACATTTGATTTGATCAGTTTTTAGTTTCCAGTAACAAGGACATCAGATATGTTCCATCAGATTCACAAGTTAACATTAATTTCTAACTAAAATTATGAAACAACTTTTCGTTGCAGCTAATGTGAATGTTCAGCATTTCGGGTTAAAAACATCCTTCGCGTGAGGCATTAGCGGGAACAAAGAGATAGTTCAGAGATACCTTCAGAAATAGGTCTGAACAATACCGTGAACACGAAACAATACCTTAACTCTCTGTCAATTGTGTCCATTGAATAATTTTATTTTCGTCAACGGACCAATGAAGAAGTCTTGAACGAAAAAATTACTGAAATTTTGCTATCAAACAATAGCAAAAATAGCCTTAATGGAAAAGCATAGAAAACCGGTGTAAGAACATGAGATCTAGAACCACGTATGCATACTGCGAGGCAGTTTACTAGCAGCACCAGTTATATCTACAGATCTTCATTTAAAATTATTATGACAAGTTACACGCCTCTAAATAAGCTATGCCTAAAACAGTAGCACGCAGCAGAGTGAACACATGGTATTGTACTTGAGATAAAAGGGCACGTAAGCCTCTTGTTCCCTCGCCGTCTCCAGGAATGAGTTGCTCCTAACTCTTACAAGCATTGGAATAATGGCCATTGGGGAAGGAATTATCTTTAAAAATTGTTCAATAATACATCCAGCTTTGTGGTTAGTGCTCAAGTATTGTTCTTATATTTTATTTGTAAATTGCCTTCTCCAATTTTTTATTTCAGAATCAAAATTATCCGAACAACTAGATGGCACCCGCATAAGTACAGAATATATATTTTTTTTAATATTGAAAGCGAATTGGATTTCCTGACCTCAACTTTTGCAACAAGTGTTTAGATAAGTTGGTGAACTTAATTTCTTTCAATATTAGTATTGAAGTATTTCCAGCCTCTTCTGTACCCCAGGCCTGAAATGGCACAAATTAAAAAACAAAGAGTTGCGCTTGTGTATCATGGGCCATTATTATAACACAACCAAAAACATTTTTTTGTATTTCCTAAAAGTGGAAGGCATGTTGCTGTTACATGGTTCATTACAATGCACTTTCCAATAAGAAAATTTATTTATGACCCATTTCGGTGAAGGACAAGATCTTATCCATATGCAAAGCAATCACTGTTTTCCTCCTTATCTACTTTTTCGTCAGGTCAATGACCCATTCCAAAGATACGAAAAATACTTCGAAAGCCATAATGAAAGAGTGACTCCTGTGTGAGGCTGCGGAGAAAAAACGATTCATGGAAAGAAAATTGTCCCCTGCATCACATTGGGCGCTGAACCTTGTACCATCTCTTGTAGGTTATTAATAAAAAGGCTATTTTGAAATCATTTCCTAATATTATAAACGCAAATTGTATACAACTGAATATTATATTTCAAGTAAATAAACTAGAAAATTCCTCCAAAGATGATAGTAGAGACAATGACAACCTTCACGAGGCTGTTGATAGTGATCAGGCAGGCAGGACAGGGCTGCAGCTGGGGTAACATCTCGCCGCTGCCTCATCAGAAGTTCAGTAATTGAAGAGAACGCAACTGCAACAGAATGAGCTCAAATCACTATGCAATACGTAAGTGACGAATGGAATTCAAAAAGCAACCATTTTACATATTGACATTGAACTCACTTCTTCCATTTGTTCAACATACGAGTAGCTTAATTGAAAAATTCTACACATGCATTTAGTTATCGTCAAAACAAATCTTTTGTTAAAACAATATATACATAAAATGTAAATATACGGATGCATACGTACATACACACATTGTTTACGTTTACATACACACCCATACACACATACAGTATGTATATACTATACACATTCACACGCATATATATATATATATATGTATGTACATACTTTCATTGGTACAATATTTACATCGAGCGGAAATCTGTATATTTATATTTTTTATTTGTTAATATTTGTTGCGGACCAATTAACACTTGAGGACTTCTTTGTCCGTACATTGTGGCATGAGGGGCGCTTCAAAATGATTTATTATTTAGACCCTTATTTTTGGGAGTAATTAATGTTCAAAACGTGCCCGACAGATTTACCTATACTTCTAGGAAGTTTTTGAAAAATTTGTTTACTTCATTTAAAAAAACACCTACAGAGAAAAACTTATAACTAACTGAAAAAATATAATGTATAAACCTGTCGGCTGACTTCATACTGACGTTACAAGTTACTTCACCTTGTTGAAAACGTTATAATGCATATTGATCAATCAATTTAGGTTAGAGTGGGCTACATTAGACTGGCTTAGGTTTTGCCAGATGAGGTCCCTTCACCTCGTGTCGAGCCAAGTTTTAAAAATATTATAGGTAGTTCAATTTTAGGTCTCCAATTTCTAAACCAGTGCCCTCGTTTCCTCTAGTCCCTCAAATGTGATATTTTAGGAAAACAGATATATTTATATATATACATATATATAAATTTTCAAGTACACAATAGCAGTTTCGGTACATTGGTTATTAAATGTTTTAGGATGAAGTAAATTTGAAAGGGTCTTCGTTTCAAATTTTTTGCACATATATTTTTACAACATTAGTATGTTTAGAATACGAAGTTTATAAAACATAAATGCATGCCGCATAGCAAAGTAACTTCATGGTGTGTGAATAGTAAACCAAAATATGTGGCACCAAAATATTTCTCATAGGAAACAAATCTTCAATGTCACTTTGGAGATTATACTACTTCACCTTTATTTGCCATAATACTCTAAGCCACTGCACTCGTCTGTAATGCGTGAAAACTAATCTTTTTTGCACAAAGTAAAATGATACTTTTGGAATTATGTAATGATAAAAAGTTACAAATTTCAACTAGTGATGACGTCAAAGCTTCACTGCACACCTGATTCAATTCACTAACTACAGTAGGTCCCTATCTCTCCTACACCTCTTTTCTTGCATCATCTGTAAAAGAAGTACTTGGACCAAATCAAGTTGCAGCGCCGGGGGTCAGAGCAGCAGCGTGGCCTCACCCGTCTGAGCTCCTGGTTGGCCCTCTCCTTCTCGTACTGCTCGTTGGTCAGGTCCCTCCTGAGGCGCTCCACCTCCGCGTCCGCCAGCGCCGCTTGCGAGCGCAGCCGCCGACACTCTGCCGCCTCAGACTCCAGCTCCGCTTGGATTTCCGCAAGCTGGCATAACAGGGATTCTATTAGTGATTGCGCGCAGAAAAAAACTTTTATCAAGTTAATTCCGAACACAATGTTAGGGACAAAGTGTCAGATAAACTCTGACGATGTGAAAATACATTCTTTTCGATGCCAGAAACTTGTTGCCATTGAAATTTGAGTATGCTCATAAAAAATCTCGAAGCAAGACACCATTTAGATTTTATTTTCTGATGTATAACTCACTGTCGTTTTGACTTGCTAACTCCAGGCTAACTTGATAATTTAAGAAAAGAAGTAAAAAATAGCGAGTTCTCGGAGTTTGAGATTAATTCTGGATCTCAGAAGAATGGTATACCTTGAATTGGTTTAGCATAACGTGTTAACGTTTGATACAATTCAAAAAGCTGTTGTAGAATTGAGCTTCTTGATGAGTGCAGTGTAATGGAATTATTTATTCCCTTCTATTCCTACTCGCTGTCTAGATTGAAACGAAATAAGATCCTCATTTAACCTAGAAAAGGTACCCAAATTAACGCAACGTAAAAATCACATTCCCAGTAATTTTAAGAGATAAGGTAGAAATTAATGATTTTCGTAATTCCCCCACGCGAAGCCGAAAACAGTAATTTATAGGTTACAGACGCTACTACCTACCATACATCTGCAGCAGCTCAAAAAAAACTTAGAAGTTATTAAGTAGATGCATGTTGTTTCACCTTTGTTAGTGAGAACTTTTCTGAAAAAACTATTTTTACAATTTGTACCACCATTATTTTAATTTATGACTCGGTAACCACAACAAAGGCGATCTCAACAGGGTGAAGCCAAGAGACCATTCAGTTTAAAGTGAAGAAAACAATAAATGCATGCACAAAGTGCGTTTCAACACAAAATGTCCAGGGTAGAAAAACAACAAGAAAAGGGGAAAATTTAGAGAAGAGAGGCGAAGAAGGTGTGAGCACTGAAGGAACCAAACTGGGCACGAAAGATAAAGTTTCAAAGGCCTATCTATCGATGCCTATCTATCGATCTAAAGAACATTTCTCTCGAGGCGCCAGTCCCCACAGCATACGGCAGACAAACCTAACTAACCTAGACCTATCACCTAGAGGGGGCCAACATTTTTTTGAATAGTGATACATTTTTACACTATTATCATACCCAAAATGATTCTTCCAGAAAATTACCGTACTACCGTAGCATTGCCCTTATACGTACATCTTATTCCCTCGGAGATGACATAAGAGCACAAATATATTTAAGTTATCTAAAAAATTCATACTTCATATTAATTTAAAATTAGATCGAGATTTATCATGTACATTATTAACATTGAAACAGTTATTTTATGGCATACAGTAGCCTGAAGTATCTGCTATTCTGTGAAAAGACTTTTTAGGATGAGGGCAAATTCTTACAATTCCATAATAAGGTCAGCTAAAGAATCCTGAACATATTTGAAAAAAGAATACAGCCAAAAGTCGAAGTGCAGGTCCTTAATCTCTTTCTTGTGAAGGTTTCAGCGCGTATAGAGTCACATAAATTATTTAGATCATAATGATCCCGTAACTTATCTTCGAGATAGATGAACCTATGAACCAAACCGAACAATAGTGTTCACTCGGATTACGCAGACAAAGCTCAACTTTCATTTTATTCGTAGAATTAGGCGAATAGCTGTCCTTACCCTGCGATTGAGTTGCTGCTTCTCGACAACGATCTGTTTGGTCTCTGACTCCGAGCTCCACTCGAGCCGCCGCTTCTCTGCCAGCACCGCCTCCAGCTTCACGTGCTCAGCCCTCTCTGAATTCAGTGATGCTTCTAGCCGCTCCACTGCCTGCAGCAGTCTACTCTTCTCTTGCACCATCTGTAAAACAAGTTACTTGGACTAAATCAAATAGTTACTTGGGAATAAGTACTTTTAACAGTGGTTTATAAATTCCATCAATCCCTCAACAAGATAGAAGATTCTCTCTGATAACAATTAGACTTAAATCGATCAATTAATTGGTTACTAAATAAATTTCTAATTAATGTTATATTCTGCCTCTAAAGTTGATCGAGATTATTGAGCCTATTAGTATTAAGCCCTATGTCGCTGGGCTTCACGATATTTTTGGTATTATATGCCATTCGCGGACACTAATTTTAAACTTTTCACGTCAAAAGAAGCACGAGCTAACCTTGTCTAAAGCATCCTCTGTCCTGTTGAGCTCGCCTTCTAATTCCGCTCTTTTGCTTTCCAGTCTCTGTGCGAGTTCCCTCGAACTGATGAGCTCCTTATCGCTCTGAAACTTGGCCTCTTCGAGGGCCTTGCATCGGGCATCAATTTTTGCCACTTGTTCCGTTGCTTCTGTAACCTGCAATATTACTTTGAGAATTAGAGCGAGATTCATTCATGTACATTTATAACACCGAAACAAGTTATTTTACTGTCTATAGAAGTCTGGAGTATCTGCAATCCAGTAAAAAGACTTTTTAGGGCATAAACCAAAATCAGTTCCTTCAAGACTCTCATGCAACAAGTTTCACAATCTATGGCACATTAAAGAAATAAAATTCTTCTGACGCTACTTACACTGCATGTAAGACAGCAACAACTTCTTTCGCAGGGCTAGAAATAACGACAAAATTCCTATCTAAAAAATCTGTGTACGTTCAAAAATAGTAGCCACAACCTGCAGCAGAAGTTGATCTCTCTCCCGCTTGCTCTCGTCAACGAGGGTCTCCATGTGGCCGAGTTTTTGGTCTCTGAGAACCACATCCTCCTCCAGCGACTGCCTGTGTGTCTTGAGTGTGTCCACCGTGTCGTTGAGGTTCAGATACTGCTGTCTCAGCGCACACTCCTCAGACGCCTGGCACAATTTCAGTTAGTTGCGTACTTTTGATCAATATAAAGGAGAGTAGGTGAAACTTCAAGCCAAAAGAATTATCAGGTATAGTAAAAAATCTATCGGTGAATACACAAACTGGTCAAGCAGACAGTAGATTTTAAGAACTTTTCATACATGAAATAACAATGAACGGCTTAATAGCTTCAAACAGTTTGGAATTATTAGGAAATTTCATCAATTTCGGGAACAACTTACACGCACCAATATTATGCACGACAGTTCTCTGTGCTAATAGCGCCAACAACTGATAATCAGCAAAAAAAACATAAGCAGAGAAGCTCCTACTAGCTCTTTATATGGGCTGGAAAATGCACACCTGGATATAACACAACTTTTCAGTGCACACTCAAAAAAAACTGAACGAACATGAACTTACGATCCCGCCTAAATCGTACCTCTCACTTTCACACACAGTGGCACATCGTCTGTGAAAGCCTCACCAATATGAAATCTAACCATATCTCCCGTTCCAGAGTTCGAACAAGACCTTGTGCCCATTATTTTGTACTGCCCATATTAAAATCCTTGCACTTCACCTTGGTGGCGAGGGCCTCTCCCAACTTTTCGAGTGTGGCGCAGTACTCCTGCGTCCGCAGCTTGAAGGCATCACGCTGCGTCCTGCACTGATTCAGGTCGGTCTGCAGGCTCGCCATCTCCCCCTGCAAGCGTCTACACGCCGCACAAGTCATAGATGAGAGACAGGCACTCACAAGAGGCCATACCCAAAATTTCGATTGTGGAAAATCACGAACGGAATGAAAAAATTTCTCTAAATCCAACATTTAAAATTAAAGTTACCAAAAATAATTTGAAAGAATAAGTAGTTTCCGTGTGAAAAAGAAGATAGGATGAATAAAATTACAGAAAAGAATTATCAGAGACTGATAATAAAAATAATTTATAATTTCATAAACATAAGGATAATGTAACACTCCTAACACCAAGCTCTAAATAAGTAGCGACCAAGTTTTTCTTTGAGTGTATAGAGGGAATTTGTATTTCTGGCGCTTTGACTGTAGACACAAAATTGATCGGAGTTAAACAGTTAGCTAGAAGAACATCAAAGCTCCTGCCCGAGCCTACTGTCGCACAACTAGCGATTCTTCTGAAGATGAACATATGTGTAAATTTTTAACTAACGACAATTAATTAAACCGAATGAACACACGATTTTTCATTTGTAGGTTATCATTCTTTTATGAGTTTGTAATTAGACCCACAATTACCTAATTTTACCGTTTACACTAACGAGGCTACAAAAGAGCAACACAAACAAAACCAACGAAAACCTTTCTCTCAAGCGATACATGTAGTGGTCAGACTGACTACTTTTTCACAATAATTTCACTGTTTTGACTCGTTTTGTTTTCGAAATACACGAGCTTCTCCAGTAAACGACTTCATCCACTTCAGTTAAAATGAAACTTTCCTAATAAAATTTGATAACGGGGATTCATGGCTCAAGCACAGCAGTTCTCCACTCTGTGCTAATGCATTTCGCTCGTGGAGATCGATTTTTCGACCCTGGGTACAATTACCATGTGATCCATGCTAGTAGTTTTCGGTGAGTTGCCCCACGCGGTAGAACGTTTTCTGCGACTTCACTCTAATTACGTTTTCAATTCCATTAATATTGGAGAAACTGCTTTAAATTAATTTTCATTCTACAGTCAGTGACGATATAATTAGAAGTCTACACATCAATTTAAAACAATGTGTTCTCATAATCATTACAATGTTTAACAGACGTATTGTTAGCTTTCATACAAAATTGAAGACTGAATGTGGGAGAAATTGTTCAAATGATAACGCTTACTATCTTTTAGCTACGATCCTTCCAAACTTGGAACAAGTTCCACTCTGCTATGATGTCTGAAAACTCAACCATGGAGTTGTGGAAACGAGTCCAGGCAATAGTTGCAATGTCGGTACAGAGTTCACATGTTAGAGTTCCTGCCATCGGAAACGCAGTAATTGATTCCCACCCCAAAAAAATGTGGATGTTTTCACTGCGGGTGAAATTCTTCACTGTTACTTCAATGTTAACAGTGGAATGACATGGGCATACATTATCAGGGTATCAATTAAATCAAATTATAATCCACTGGAATACTCCAGAACCATAGCTTTCGAAGTTTAACGGAGCCATGACGCTGTTGTAGATTTGAATCAGAGACCAGTAAAAGATTTGTTAACGAAAATAAATTGGTATGTAGACACATTATATAGATCAAAATCAGAAAAGTCAGTAGCAATCTACTTGCATATTAGTGCTGTCCAATACACACTGACAAGAAAAAACTAGTACCGGCAGATTTATAATGAAGCTCAAAAGCTGCATCTCCATGCTGTACATCCTACCACAGTTTACTTTCAAACTTCCATTGAAAAAAAATAGACTATGAGTTCAGGTATCATTACCACATGATACATATCGTAAGAAAAAAATCAAATCAGGTAACCAAATCCTATCGCTATTTCCTAACACTACAGAAGAGGAGTGAAATAAGGGCGCCCTGACCGTATCTCCTTGAGCGCAGCATCGCGCTGGCCCTCCGTGTCCTCGAGCTGAGCTCGCAGCTCGTTGAGCCGCTGCCGTTCCGCCGCCACCACCGCCTGCTCCGTCGCCAGCGCCTGCGCTCCTGCCCTGCACGTGTCCCGTAAATTAGTGCTCTCATCCGTAGTGACGAGAAATTAGCAGACATTAAGCGGATGAAAGGGTAAGATAAATTCTGAAGCGGATAATATCCCGAAAATAATTAAAAAATGAAAAGTCAAACATAAGAATACGCTGAAACTAAAACGGCTCCAGTCAGAGTAGAATAAGTTTCAAGATTAATGATGCATTGATCTTGAAAATTGAGAATAATTAGGAAAATGAAGAAGCAGCTACAGGAGTACTCGAACAACTACATATGTACCATGTGGAGAAACAAACATCGCAGATCTCAACTAAGCAGACCGATATAGAGTTGGTAATCTAGACATGGGCTACTTGCACAGAAGCAGCTCGCTGAACTTACTCATTCTCATCTTATAGCTACAGGAAATTTTGCTTTGTTCTGTTTCCATTGCACAGCGTGCATGATGTGACACTCCAACTAGCGTAGTTCAACACAGCAGTTTTGGTATGGGGAGCGTCTACAGTGTAGGAATAATTCACACGAACTTCTGCCTTGCAATGAAAAAAGAAATCGGCGGTCCGTATAAACTTGAAACTAACTTCCACGTACTTGAACTTTCACGTAACTGAAGCAATATCGTGATCTTCTTCCAACTTTTTTCAACACACCTAAAAAAAGGGTTTTAGGTATCACTGAACGCATTAGTTTTTCAAAATTACTTTTTATACAAATACAGGGTGTTTCAAAAATACACGGCATAATTTCAGGTATGTATTTCCCACATGTAGACAAT